>JARPMJ010009883.1:0-22198 GCA_033366665.1 Phoxinus dragarum
CTGGCCTCTAAAATGATCTTTAAACATACAGTCTATCGTAGTTCTTAAACGACACTCATTGCCCGTGGCGCATTCACACACCTCCGGCTGCATGTGCCCAGCATCGCCAGAACTCAATGGGTTTCGTTCTTCCATTTCGGAAGTTTCTAGATTTTCGAATGGGGCCCTATTCGATGATGAAAGATTTGGTTAGGTCCTGGAATCTCCCGTGAGTCCTTGCAGCACAATTGTCCAGCCCTTGTACGTTAACGCTCTGAAGTTTGGGTTTTGGGTCAGAAGTCAAAGAACCTTAGCTTGCGTCAGACTCAAATAAACAGGAATGTTGAAGTGGTCTTTGGGCAGTCCATGTAACAAGCAGACATTGGTCCTTCAATTTCTAATCAATGAGATGTTGCAGTAGCTCAGCCGTCCGCAGCTAAAAGAGCTAGAGCCTTCAGTTAGGAAAACCGGGATTGTGTGCGATAACTGAGGCTGAGCTCTGTGTAGAGTTTATCAGGACCGCTATTGGTGTCCGCCCTAGCCCCTGCTGTGTGTACTGGGGGTTGTCATCAGAAGGCCATAAATAACTATGTAAATTACATTCACTATGCTACAGAAGTAGCAACAAGCCCTCATGCCACCAGAGAGAATTCACTCAAAAATTATTTTACGATACCGCTCAGTTTATTTAAAAATAATTTTCATTTAACACCATTAGCGTTCTCATTCAAACACAGTTGCATTGCGTTACACTGACTTGAAACAGTTGCGTTTTGGCTTAACTCAATATTTTCATGTTGCAAGAACATGAAAATATTAATATAGTTAAGTAGACCAAAATAATATTTGATGCTTGTTCTATTTACTTAAGTAAATGAAGTTAATCCAACACGATTCTTTTCAAACACTTTACTTAATCCATTTGAGTTGAGAGTACATAAATGAATTCAGTTGTGTTAAAATAGCATTATAGAAATTAGGAACAGGATTTCCCCTTCCCATCATGCATTGCACACGGGCTGGATAGGGGTGTACATTTGAAATAAAATGTTATTTTAAGTGTTTTTTTCATCAAGATAAAACAAATTGATGACTTGGTAATGTTCTTTTATGTTTATATTTAAAAGAGTTTCTGATATGTTAGTGTTTTGGAGGTTACTATATTGTGGTGAAGTGTAGACCATGTGCTTGGGGTGATGACGTACTAACAACAATTAACCTGGTTTTAATTAAAATAAAAAACAACTACTTTGGGCATGCATTGGCCGTGACAAAACCGTCTTCTAGCAAATGCCTAACATTAAGAGTCTTTACGGAGTCAAGCTTTTGTAAAAGGTTATCTTATTATATAACATTTGTAAAGGTTGTAAAAATTGTTGAACACAATCACTAAATAAATGAATCAATTAAACATTTGTTTTAATTTTTGTTTGAAATTAATTTTAGGATAATTTAACTTAATAGTTTGGACAAAATTAAGAATGTTAACCTGATTCAACTAAATGGCATTGAATTATCCTAATGTAATAAACTTAAGTTTACTGAAATAAACAATGTTTTATTAAATGCAACATAACCCAGTTACAACCTGTTGACATAAAAAGTTAAGTAAATCCAACATATATTTTTGATTTTCCAACACAATTTTGATTAAACATTACAAGGTCAAAAACATATGCATGTGCGAACAATTGTTCACAATAGATCCATAACACGCATTGAGAAAGTAGATAGGATGGAATTTCTTTTGTGCTTACTTTAAGTTAACAATTACCAAAGATTAAAATGTTAAAATTCAGTCCCTTTATTAAATTGTCTAGAGTAAAATTAAAAAGCATTGTAATATTGTATATAACCCTACACATCTACTTTTAAACAGTAATCTACATTCTGAATAAACCATTATTACGTCTGTAACATACAGATTCTTTGAGGCGGGGAAAACTGGTTCCAATCGCGGTTAAACAAAACAAATAAACATGTAGCAAGAAACACTGAGATAATGTCAAGTAACAGACAAAAACAGATGCACGCATTCGATACATTACAATATCATTCTACAAATAGTGGTTTTCACCAACCCTACTCCGTTCTCTCCAGATTTGATAGTAAAATATAGCCCAGGCAGGGAAAATCAGTCAGGGGTCATGTGATGCAAGTTCTTCTTCAAAAATGCCATAGAGTAGAGTTTGATAATATAATGTAAACGTGTCTCAAGTGAAGATGATGGTTTAAACCGCCATTTTATTAAATCAAGCCAATTCATGGGCATGCTGTCGTAAATGAACAAAGAGAAGACGAGAACACATAGAGTGCATTGCTGATAACTGTAGAAAACAGATATCCGGGGGGGGAAAGTGTAAAGAAAACCCCCCACAAACATTACAATCACACCCGACAATACAATAAGAATGGCGATGTTAAAAATGAAAACCGTGGTAAACAGTTTCAAACAGTTTGTTTTAGAAAAATTTGAACAAAATCAAAGAAACATTTAATAATTTTTTCACAATTGTAAATATTTGGGAGATTGAGCTATGTTAAACAATTTGCTAGTCACTGATGAGGGACAAAAACATGTGAAGACAAACATGACTAATTGTGTGTCTGTGGCACCTTGACTTGTAATGTGTAACTATTCGCTAGGTTCGTTTTAAGTGTAACAGTCGTATATGTAACAGAAAAACATCAAGATTGCATGTTGAGGTAGGGCCTATTATGTGTTTTGTGACCGTTTCATAGACAGACCTAAAAGAATATCACAGTTTAAATCTGTGATATAAATTACAAATAAAATGTTTGTAATTTGCTTATGCTGTATTTGTTCATTTATTCCTATATGAACAAGTTTGACAGTGCTCAAAGAGTAGTCTTCGTTTAAAACTGTACAAAGAAACAAGATAAAAATAGTTTCATCCGCTGGTGGGGAAATCTTTTTTTTTTACAATCATGGTTACAAACTTCTACAATAGATCGGAAGGGAGGGTTTCTGTATTATGTATTCATTACAGCTAAATGGCTCTTTTCTTATACACCGTACACACTTTTGTAGTAAATTGTGCCTACGTGATTGTTGCATAAAGATTATGCTTGAATTTTATCCATAACCTTTACAAGGGACAGGTAACGTTAGTCTAATCCTCAAAATGATTGCCTTACAATAATGTGGTACAGACACTCTAACAAATCTGACAGAATATATTTACATATTGTAAATGTTTACTACAACTATGGAGGGGGTCTGAGGGTGTTTTATGTCGACTTAAACTATTTGTATTGCTGTTGTTTTTTTAGTTAATTAGCCATTCCGTAAAGAACTACTTCTTGGATGTTAAACACCACGGGATATCGTTTAAAATGTATGTTTGTCAAAATAAAAATCATCTGAATTTTAAAACACTGCTTTTTCTCAAAACATAGTGTCAGACGTACTTGATAGCATTATTCTCTTGTTTCATTGTGTATTAACTATATTTATCTGGTTGAAATTTGTAGATAAGTACATTTATAACACAAAAATAACCGGTGAATGGCTTTGTGTCAGAACCCACCAGTTATGAAGATATGATTGGTTTTAACTTTTTTATTCTAACTTTAAAGCTAGATTATCCTTTGAAAATAGTGTAATACAAATTGTATATTTGATTTTGGGAGTGAACACTGGTATAGTCATTTAGCTTAATCTTTGGTTTTTAAGGGAAATTAAATATTCTCAGGAGCCCCATTGACCCCTGAAGTTATGACTTCTGAAGACCTTAACACGAGTAAAATGAAATATTCACTCAAGACAAACTTTACTTTTGTTGCGTCATGGACCACAGAGGCACATCTCGTCTCTAAAAATGTGTGCTGATTTTCTAAAAGACACAACTCAACCCTTTAGAATCTGAAGCTAAAATAGGTGATTTTCACATATTTAGTTTTGGACTGTAAAATTGTAAAACAATGTGCTATCTTCATGTGCTAGGTATTATCTTTTGAGAAAAGATGACGTTCAATAAATTACCGTTATTGGCCATTAGTGTGTATGGTGAGTTTGTAAATATAATTTAAATAGACAAAAATAATAGAACCGTGAATAAATTTACTGATTTTTATTTAGAAAAAAAAATCTTTAAAAAAACACAAATAAAAGAAACGATCACTTTAAAGTTGGGGGGAAAAAAACGAAACTAAAATAAAAGTTTTTTTTTTTTTTTTTTGTGACACGGGGTTGTTTTTATTTAGGATACTTTCATACACGCACACAAATACATACATAACGCTACATACGCACGACCCCACATGCTAAGATACGTGAAAGAGTATTTGGCCATCCGCCTCCCATGTTTCATCAAAAATATTCCTAATCGACTCTTCTGATGGCTACCGCTTGAATCGCCATGTTTTTGTTCGTTTTCTCTTTTATTATTTTATGGTATCCCTGTTCAAATCTTTCCGATCCGCTCTGCCAGAAAGCTGCCGTCATTTGCTGACAGAAAGCCTGAAATTACCGTAATAAGACGTATATTGCCGAAATACAGCAATTTGCAATGTTTTGAGTGCAGACGGCTAAAGAGTTACGGTAACATGAATACAGATTGCTGGTGTGTGTCGGTGGACGAAATACTGCTTGAATATCTTTGTATAAATAAGACCTAAGACAACTAAGCATGGATTTTGCTTTAAAATTGTAAAGTTGTTGAGCAGATGCTGTTAAGTAAAATAATATCTTAGGTTAAATTTATTTCTGGGTCATTCTATGGAAATTTACATTTTCTGTCCCTAGCCTTTACAGAAATATCACACTTGAAAAACACTTTAGGGTTACAATGTCTTTACATTTATATTTATATATATATTATATATATATATATATATATATATATATATATATATATATATATATATATATATATATATATATATATATAAAATGTATTTGTACAATTACACCTTCTTGAGCTATCAATGTGGCAATATTTGATTTTTAATTAATTATATAGAATTCCAAGTACCAGATGTGCTCGTCCCCACAGTCATGTACAGAGGGAAAATGCTTTAATTTGATATCAATGACAAGTTTATCCCCAATATAAAATACAATAATGTATACATAACAATCAAATATATTATGTAAATGATATTAAAAAAAATGCTGCATAAATATTATAAAATAATTTTTAATGAAAGTAGTGGACCCCTGGAGTTGTGTCACATGGTGTTACCGTTAAACATCTAAATATCTAATATTTTGACATAAAAATCTGATCCCTCGACTTCCTTCTTTCAAATTCAATGTATATCCACAGAACTGTATGTCTCTTTCCAGTTATCAGAAATTTTCTCATTTATCTCGTGATTTCATATGAAGCTTTAGTTGAACTCACTGGTTTGACCTACTTTATTGTTAGGGATTTGTAGTAAATAAATAAATAAATAAAAACTAGAATAATTATGTATTGCACTACTTAATTTAGTTAGTATACCATGATTGACAAGCTGTGGTTTGATACCTCATAGTATCCATTTTGTAAACACCGGTGACTCCCATTTACAGATAAACTTCATTCAAAGCTATTCTTTTAGATTGTATGCCAAATGTAACAATGTAATTATGGTTTAAGAATATTTGGCCTTATGTGTGTCATTAGTGTTCTTTTCTGTCATGTTAAATAAATGTCACATGTGACATGATCATAATTTTACATCCATTTATTTCTGATGCAGTCAAAGTTAATATTTAAAGGATTGCATCGTTACTTGATTTTAACTGTTTTTCAAATATTTTTATTGTTATAGCAAAAACATGGTAGCGCAGATGACCTAACATCATTCAAACATACTTTTAACAAACCTGTTCAAAAGAAATAAAACAATCTCCTTGTTTGTTGCACTATTATTATTTTCTGAAACTATACATGTGCTGAAAAAAAAGTTAGAAAACCTTTAATATTGCCAAAGACGTAAGGTAACACAAGTGTCAAAATGGTATGCCTACAGTACATGCAGTCTTTAAATAAATGTACACAAGTTTAAAAGGTGTCAGAATTGATGTTTGGGGTGTCACGGTGGGTAGTGGAAAATGTAAGAGTGGACTCAAGTGCGGAGTGAAATGAAAATGTTTAATAACGATAAACATAAAATAAACAAACCAACAAAGGAAATCCAAGGTCTCAGAACATAACACAGACTAACACACGTAACATGTACAACGAACGAGCACAGGACAGCAAACACAGGTAGACTAAATAGGGAGGCAAACAAGGAGGGTAACGAGGAGGACAGGTGGGACAAATAAACCAATAATCAGATAACAAGGGGGAGGGACTAGACAATGACAAAACACCCATGTGCATCACAAGACAGGACAGACATGTGACATTACCCCCTCCCTACGGAGCGGCTACCAGACGCTCCATAAGACCAGGGCGGGACGGGAGGGACAGACCAGGGCGGGACGGGAGGGACAGGCCGCTTATTCTTGGGAGACCAGGGCGAAGCTGACAGTTCATCAGGCGGCCAGGGCGAAGCTGACAGTTCATCAGGCGGCCAGGGCGAAACTGACAGTTCATCAGGCGGCCAGGGCGGTGAAGACCCCTCGGGCGGCCAGGGCGGCGAAGACCCCTCGGGCGGCTAGGGCGGCGAAGACCCCTCGGGCGGCCAGGGCGGCGAAGACCCCTCGGGCGGCCAGGGCGGCGAAGACCCCTCGGGCGGCCACTCGGGCGGCCACGGCAGGGATGACCACTCAAGCGTCCAGGTCGGATCCGGCTGTGCAGGCGGCCGGGACGGGGCAGGTCCTTCGGGCGGCCATGGCGGAGACGACAAGGGCGAAGACGACCACTCGGGTGACCACGGCACAGCAACAGCAACAGCAACAGACACCGGCTCAGGAACAGCAACAGCAACAGCAACAGACACTGGCTCAGGAACAGCAACAGCAACAGCAACCGGCTCAGGAACAGCAACAGCAACAGACACCGGCTCAGGAACAGCAACAGCAACCGGCTCAGGAACAGCAACAGCAACAGCAACCGGCTCAGGAACAGCAACAGCAACAGACACGGGCTCAGGAACAGCAACAGCAACAGACACCGGCTCAGGAACAGCAACAGCAACAGACACCGGCTCAGGAACAGCAACAGCAACAGACACCGGCTCAGGAACAGCAACAGACATCGGCTCAGGAACAGCAACAGACACCGGCTCAGGAACAGCAACAGCAACAGACACCGGCTCAGGAACAGCAACAGCAACAGCAACAGACACCGGCTCAGGAACAGCAACAGCAACAGACACCGGCTCAGGAACAGCAACAGAGACCACCGGCTCAGGAACAGTCACAGACACCACCGGCTCAGGAACAGTCACAGACACCACCGGCTCAGGAACAGTCACAGACACCACCGGCTCAGGAACTGGCTCGGCGGGCGTGACGTGATGCTGGATCGGGGCCGGCAGGGCGCGCAGCTCGGGCGGGGCCGGCAGGGCGAGCAGCTCGGGCGGGGCCGGCAGGGCGAGCAGCTCGGGCGGGGCCGGCAGGGCGAGCAGCTCGGGCGGGGGCCGGCAGGGCGAGCAGCTCGGGCGGGGCCGGCAGAGCAGCATGCCTAACCGGCGCGTCAGGGATGGCAGTCACCTCTGGGATGGTCTCTGGGTTAGGAACCACCGGACGGTCCGTTGAAGAGGTCCCTCTCCTTCTCTTCCGTCTCCGGACCACCGGAATCGGAACCACCAGACCCGGCTCTGGAACAGCAGACACTGGCTCCGGCTCTGGAACAGCAGACACTGGCTCCGGCTCTGGAACAGCAGACACTGGCTCCGGCTCTGGAACAGCAGACACTGGCTCCGGCTCTGGAACAGCAGACACTGGCTCCGGCTCTGGAACAGCAGACACTGGCTCCGGCTCTGGAACAGCAGACACTGGCTCCGGCTCTGGAACAGCAGACACTGGCTCCGGCTCTGGAACAGCAGACACTGGCTCCGGCTCTGGAACAGCAGACACTGGCTCCGGCTCTGGAACAGCAGACACTGGCTCCGGCTCTGGAACAGCAGACACTGGCTCCGGCTCTGGAACAGCAGACACTGGCTCCGGCTCTGGAACAGTCTCTGACTGGGCAGACGGGACGTGATTCAACTCTGACTGGGCAGACGGGCTGTGTCTCCTCCTCCTCCTCCTCCGTCCATGATGGCGTGGAATAGGCTCCGGGCTTGGAAGGAACAACGGAGAAGGGAGCTCTGGGTCGAGCATCACCGGCCCAGGGTGGAGGAGAGGCTGAGGCGGAGAGTGGTGCTGGAAGTCGCCTCTAGTACCTCCCTCCCTGCGGCCTCCACGGGTCCCAGGAAAACTTGGCCAGACGGGTTCCCTCAAACCGCCTAGAGTCAGCAGGGGTCTTAATATGGTTGCCCGTCGCAGTCTTGGTCTCACCTCTTCCCGACTGACCGCCGGCTGTCCTGATCTCCTCATTCCTCTGAGCGCACATGGCGAAGTATTTGAATAAGGAGATCCCGTTCTCCCTCTCCGCAGGACAAAGTTCACTCCGCTGAATCCACATGTTGGCTCGTTCGTTCTGTCACGGTGGGTAGTGGAAAATGTAAGAGTGGACTCAAGTGCGGAGTGAAATGAAAATGTATAATAACGATAAACATAAAATAAACAAACCAACAAAGGAAATCCAAGGTCTCAGAACATAACACAGACTAACACACGTAACATGTACAACGAACGAGCACAGGACAGCAAACACAGGTAGACTAAATAGGGAGGCAAACAAGGAGGGTAACGAGGAGGACAGGTGGGACAAATAAACCAATAATCAGATAACAAGGGGGAGGGGACTAGACAATGACAAAACACCCATGTGCATCACAAGACAGGACAGACATGTGACATGGGGTGCCTATTGTATTCACGCTTTCTCCAAGAAAAACAGGATCCCCCAAGATCCCCCAGGGTGAAAGGACGATTTAGCTTATCATAACAATCAATGGATAACAGTAGGCTATATAAAATGTATCTTCCTGGCCATATTTGTTTTAACCCCTGACTTTTCCTGAAGACACTGGTATAAACATCTAATTATATTGATCTTACAGCATGGTCCGTGTGAAGTGGCAAAATGGTCACATTTTGGGGTCGCCAGACAGTAAGGCTTCAGATAAGGAGATTTTATGATAGGAGACAGTTGTGGTCTTTGATCGTAAAACACCAGGTGACCGGCCTATCTTTTAATTGTCTGATGTTTTCTGAAACAAACTGCAAAAGCTAATACATAGCAACTACACATAGAGGAAGGGGAGGTCCGGTGTCAGTGCTATGATGGAAACAATCTTCATTTTCAATTTAGCAAACGGAGCGCCAACATCTCTTCTGCTCAGAAATTCAAGGATCTGTGATTTTAACCAGAGACAAAAAGACCTCCTAGTTTCACCGATTGTAAGTTCACTTCGACACATGTTTAAAACTAACTTTAAAATACTTGATAATTTAACATCTTATTTCAAATAATATGAACTATTATTCACTATTTTATGTTTTATTTATCTGTGTAAGTCAGTATATTGTGTTGTCCCCATGATGATATCACTGATGTATTAGATTAAAATACTTATTTCGTTAATTTTATATGTTTTAATTATCTGTGTAAGACAGTTTATTGCGGTGTATCAGATTCAAATGCATATACTTGATATTTTAACATCTTATTTCAAATAATATGAACTAGTATTCACTATTTATATATGTTTTATTTATCTGTGTAAGCCAGTATATTGTGGTGTATTAGATTTAAAATACTTAGACTTGATAATTTAACATCTTATTTCAAATAATATTAACTATTATTCCCTATTTTATGTTTTATTTATCTGTGTAAGACAGTATATTATGGTGTCCACATGATGACCCTAGATCACTGATGTATTAGATTAAAATACTAATACTTGATATTTTAACATCTTATTTCAAATAATATGAACTAGTATTCATTATTTTATATGTTTTATTTATCTGTGTAAGCCAGTACATTGTGGTATATTAGATGAAAATACTAATACTTGATAATATAACATCTTATTTCAAATAATATGAACTATTGTTCACTATTTTATGTTTTATTTATCTGTGTAAGACAGTATATTATGGTGTATTAGATTAAAATGCATATACTTGATATTTTAACATCTTATTTCAAATAATATGAACTATTATTCACTATTTTATGTTTTATTTATCTGTGTAAGACAGTATATTATGGTGTATTAGATTAAATGCATATACTTGATATTTTAACATCTTATTTCAAATAATATGAACTATTATTCACTATTTTATGTTTTATTTATCTGTGTAAGACAGTATATTATGGTGTATTAGATTAAAATGCATATACTTGATATTTTAACATCTTATTTCAAATAATATGAACTATTATTCACTATTTTATGTTTTATTTATCTGTGTAAGACAGTATATTATGGTGTATTAGATTAAAATACTTAGACTTGATAATTTAAAGGGGTCATGACATGAGAAACCAAATTTGCCTTGATCTTTTGGTATATAAGAGGTCTTTGTACCATTAAAACGTCCTGCAAGTTTCATAGCTTAAGACGTCCTACCGATTATAAACGAATCATTTATTTAATCAAGCTCTAAATACAGCTCGTTCTGGATCCATGGTAAGAAGTGACGTCACGGTACGAAGTGACGTACCAGCGTTTTGCATATAGACCGCCTCCAGCACAAGACAGCTACGCTTAAAGCGCAAGACAACTACGCTCACTTCGTATCGTTGTCGCGCCCGCGCGCCTCACAAGTGTTCAGTCGACGGACAGCCCTATGCGGAAAGCGAGGGGGTCTGTGTACAGGGAGATTACGACGCCGCAGATGTGCTGTTCCTGGCTGTGGACAAACTACATCTTTGAATACGCTGCGAAAGATCCAGTCGTCAGGGAAAAATGGATGCACTTTATTTTTTGCAGACGTCCCAGTCACGGCAGTGTTAGTTTAAGCGTTTGTTCTATACATTTTAAGGATGACTGTTTTGAGCTTTGCCAGAAAACTGTTGCTCAAAGATAAGTCCGTGCCGTCTATTCTGGGCTCAACAACGACGACGCAAACTGTAAGTAATGTATTTAAAACTTTAAACTACTTTTTAAATACGCTGAAAGATCCAGTCGTAAGGGAAAAATGGATGCATTTTATTTTTTGCGGACGTCCCAGTCACGGCAGTGTTCTATACATTTGAAGGATGACTGTTGTGAGGAAAAAATCCCAATATGATGCTTGGCTTTGCCAGAAAACTGTTGCTCAAAGATAAGTCCGTGCCGACTATTCTGGGCTCAATAACGACGACGCAAACTTACTTTTTACCATGGCTAATATAAACACATTTGTATAAGAGAATCTTGAAAATATGTCGCCTTTCTAGTAGGCCTACATGTGATAGAAAATTAAAAATGTTGCCTTTATCAATGCTGCATCTTCAAACATGGCCTGTCTGTGCATGCATTTTTGTCCGTGGTACACCCTATCATTTCATTGGAATTTGTTAAATAATGTTAAACTGTTAGCAAATGAAGCTATAGGATAATTATGCAACAATAATCCGTTTTCAAGTGTCTTGGGTTAATTTTTTTTTATTAATTCAAAATAGTTTCACTTTCCATGTGGACACGGGCTGATCCAGTCTTCGTTGTTGTGGTGATGGTTCATTTTCCTCTGATTCCTCATCTGATTCCGGCTCAAACATAATAAGGTTTTATCATTGCAAGAGCCATCGCTTTGCATGCATCACCCGCTACTAAACAGTTGCGCCGAATCCGCAAATGTTCTGGCTGGGGGCGTTAATAATTGATGCATAGGCACTGACGTTAGCCAATCATAACAGTGGGCGTTAACACTGAATTCTTAAAGGGGAAACACCCCCAAAACAGACTGTTTGAATCAGAGGATGAGAAACAGGGTGGGAAAAGGTCATAAATCACTACATTTAAAAGTTTTTTGTAAAAAAAACTATAGTAATACTATAATTGCACCTAAGGGAACATAATAATAAAATAAAAAAAACCATGTCATGACCCCTTTAACATCTTATTTCAAATAATATGAACTATTATTCACTATTTTATGTTTTATTTATCTGCGTAAGCCAGTATATTGCGGTGTCCACATGATGATCATATATCGCAGATGTATTAAGATTCAAATACTTAATCATATTAACATCTTATTTCATTAATTCACTATTTTATGCGTTTTATTTAACCGCAATGGTTTTTATGTCTTTAAAATTAATTTGTGACATTTCATCTGCTCTGAAAGATTTAAGGATTTGTGACTTTAACCAGTACTTTAACTTACTTACTTTAAAATACTTATACTTGATAATTGTATATTCTTATTTCATATATCTGTTATTTTATATGCTTTATTTGGCATCAATGCTATTTCTTTAAACTTATTTTCATTCTCTCACACAGGCATTACGGGCGATGCTGTGCCATCTGAAAATCAAATCCATGACAGATCTCTTCATGTTCATAATTTCAACGTTCTGTGAAAATTATCCCGTTATAATAAAATATATATTAATACATTATCCTGATATAATAAAAATCACCCACCTGAAAACATTCCTACCAGTCGCACAAGCAGATCACTATCATAAACAAACAATCATAAACATTCCGGAAAACACACATGGTCAAAGGTCACCCACCTGCTGGTCATAAAACCCCCAAATATGGACATTTCCTGTCATAAAGCCATAAATCAGGGTCATAAATCATTTTTTGACACAAGGTGCCCTATATAAACTACTGCTGCCCCTGGAGGAGGCAGACCAAGCCTTGACACTGCTCTGTCCAGTACATGCCCTCCGTGCTTACGTAGACAGAATGCAGTGTTTCAGGACCTCAGACCAGCTCTTTGTCTGCTATGGCTCTCTCCAAGCAAAGGTTGTCTCACTGGATAGTGGGCACTATTGCTTTGGCATACCAGCAGCAAGGTCGACTTTGCCCCCTTGGTGTGAGGGCTCACTCCACCTGGAGTGTGGCTTCCTCTTGGGCTCTAGCGCATGGCGCCTCACTAACAGACGTCTGCAGAGCTGCAGGTTGGGCAACACCTGACACATTCGCTAGATTCTACAATATCCGAGGGGAGCCAGTGTCCTCTCATGTACTCGCTTCAACCAGCCGGTACTAGGATCTGCTCAGGTGTCTTCACTTGTTCGCCATTCCACTCCGCGGACTGGATACGTGCGATATTCTCCTCAGGTGAGCCTCCCCGAGAAGCCCTGAGTTCCTCCAGCACTGTTGACATCAACACAATATTTATGCCACCGGCAGCTTTCGCATTGGCTAGGTGCCGCCATGTGCATGGTTCCCCCTCTGGGCGACCCCCACATGTGTATTTCCACTGTAAGCCTCTCTGAGCATGTGTCTTTCCCTCGGCAAGCCACCTTGCCACTCCTGGGGTTAAAACATTCCACCCTGCGGGCTGGACACCCCAGTGCTTTTCCATATGCAGCCCCCCTCCGGGTCATATGTGTATATGTATGGGAACGGAGGTTACATCAGGGAACGGAGGTTACATACGTAACTGAGACATTCTGTTTAGTTCCTGTTAATCCTGGCTGAGTTCATAGTTTGTTTCCTTGGTAACTCATTAGTTAATCATTCTGTTCAGCTGTGCCTGTTTAGCTCCCTCATTTAGTTTAGCTCCCTCATAGAGTTTTTATACTCCCTGTTTTTTGGGGTGTTTTTTTTGTTGTTCTTTTTTCCATTCTTGTCAAAGTTACGTGGTAGTTTAACGTTGTTTCTCCTGCATATTTCTGAGTTGATGTTGGTGTAAACTATTAAAGGCTCTGTAGCAATACTGACTTTGAGTATAGATTTGGGGAAATTAGCACTCAAATGGGGGAATTAAATATTCATGAGTTTTGATGAATATTATTTGCATACGCCCAAAAGTGGTTCCAAATATGGCTTGTCCCGCCTTGACTATATGAATATGTATCAGGATTACTCGTGACAATAATTCATATAGAGAAAGGGGATTATTCTAATCAGTCGTACTTAGAAATACAACTTTAACCACCACTGCGTATAACATATAATATTTGCATCAACACTTCGATCTGTTTAGTTCTTGACAAGCAAAATCACATCCATTATGGCCATAAATGGATATAAATTACCTTCCTAAGACCAGATAGGGAATATTTAGACTATGCAATGTTTAAAAGGTGTGGTAGAGCGTTTAAGGTAGCATAGCGAATCAGATCTTCATTGACTTCAAGATATGGATTCAACACATGAACTCAGGCAAAGATTAATGAAGTTTAATAAAAGACACTTTAAAGTACGTACACGATCAAGAGTATATCTTAACAATATGCATAAACAAGACAAATGATTATAAAACGATTACGTAGCGTATATAGTAACACAATATTAACCAAGAGATGGAGAGAGAGAGAGAGAGAGAGAGAGAGGTAGAGCGAGAGAGAGAGATTACACAGTTTAAGGAATACTTTCAATAATCAAGAGACCAGAGGATGCTCAGACAACCTTAAACTAGCTTTGTTTCAAAGATCAGATTTGGAATGAGCCTACTGTGTTGTTGGAAAGAGCCGTCTGGTGCGTAGCGCTATTTCTTTTGGAGCCTTGCGGGCTTCCGGGTTGCGTCACGTGGTTGTTTGGAACCGAGTGGAAACACTAGGCTTTTCGCTCGTTAAAACGCTGGATCACGGAAGTAGCTTTAAAACTTGTATAAAAATAAAGACTTAGTCTTAGAAACGGAAAGTAAAACGGAGAGCAAGGCTCTCTGAAGCGAAGTTGAAGCTAGGAGTTAGAGAGGCTAGCCGTTTAGACTAGAACTAGAGACTAGAGACTAGAGTAGGAGGACTAGAATTGTAGAGCAGAAGTGAAGCTTCTCGGGCTCGCTTCCAAAATATGAATGAAACAGGAGCACGCCTATTCTGGGCCTGAGAGCCAATCATGAGTGGGGATCTGGTGGCGCCAAGATTTCCTTTGTCTGTGAAGGTACGCCTATTTAGCGCGTGTGGAGAGATCAGCGTTTACTCTGGAATCATTCTGCACATCAGTAAATGTTTAATAATGCATACTAGACTGTTTCTCGAAACAGATTCGGGGTCGTCTAATTTTCTGGTTTACAATCATACCAAACTTGATATCGTTAGATCATGTTAAAGAGAACTATATTGATTTTTGGGTATTATGCGCTTCTACTGGTTATTTTTAATCCGGTAAACGCGCATTTTCCATCAAATTCTGCATGCATGTTAATCGCCGTTTCAAACAGAATGTTGCATTCTTTTAGAGAGCGTTTTTCTCACTTTCAGAATTCTCGTGCGTGTGGCTTTGTTTCAAACCTCACTGTGTGTGTGTGTGTGTGTGGGACGGAGGGGGGACACACAGTTGACCTGTTAACCTTAAAGGTGTAAACATGTGTCTGTGTGCGTGTGTTTAGCTTTGTAACAATGCATGAATAGCGTTTCACGACGGGAGGTCCGTGCTTGAAAGAACCCAGACGCTGTGTGCGTCTTCGCCGGACGATAAATTAAATTAAAAACTCCGGGGGTACCTCACCTTATCTGGCAGAGAATCAACTAAAAAGCTTTCAGAACGCGTTAAGGTCTCTGGTAAAAAAGGGGAGAAGACACTATAGAATGCATTACTCACAAAGTCTGTGTTTTCTCTACGTTTAGAAAAATGCCAAGAATGCTTTTAGCCATGCAACAAGTCAACAAAATAGAAAATGTATGCTTTATCTATCACCATCTGGCATTGGTGCTACAGCTCATTTGTTTCTATTCTCCTTCGCTGTGCACTTTTTACACGGCCATTACTTGACTCATTATATATAACACTTTTTGTTTTTTTACTTAATCAAAATAAGTATTGTTGTGGAAATTTATCAATATTAAAACCTGGATGAAGGAGACAAAGTCGATTCTCAAAAGATTAAACAAAGTATTTTATTTCTTGCAAGAAATAGGCGTTCAACATACAGACAGTGTCTAAGTATGAGAAGGCCAATGGCATTCTCACGCAGAGAGCATCTGACATGAGAAGGCGAAGGCTAGTCCCTTTCGCCAAGGTTATATACCCTAACACACCCTGTGTAAAAATCCTTTGTTACCTTAAAGGGAGATGTCTTAGCTCATTATCTCATGTCCAACCCAAATTCTAACTGGTCTGAGCAACGTCATGTCTGCAAAAGTTTCCTGTCCTTAGCTGCTGCTCTTCTTCACACATCTTGTCTATCTTTAGTTCGATCAAAGCTGCGCACATATTTTTCACACTTGGAGTACAAAAAGTCACTTGCTACTTAGTTCTTCTTAGAACATATTGTTCGAACATATTGTTCTTGCAAGCCTGTTCTAACTTATACATTTATAAAAACGTAGTTTTATATCTTTAATAATGTGCTTTTGATTATATTCCTTTAAATGCTTATGAGTAAATAAAAGTTCAACGTTAACAAAAGTTGTACCCATACAAAAGCAAAAGAAACATATCTAAATGTAAAATTTCCATAACAATCCCCCAGATGTTCATTCAAAGAACATACACACAATTTGACATTTACTTTTTCATATGCATAGTAATTTACAACAGGTAAATTTTCCCCATAGTTACTTAATTTTCTAGTCAAACTCATGTTCGCTCTCGTTCTCATATTCCACATCATCATCAGCCACTAACACATTAACTTCACCCTCTGGTGCCCTACCTATCATTGTTGTGTATTCCCCTGGATTCATTCTCACCATTGTGGCAGTCACTGCCTTAGCAGTGATTCTAGAAATATAATTCATTAAACATGGAATCATCAAAAGAAAAATCTAAATCAAAATCAAACATCCGATTGGCATAATGGTACTTATTAACAATTTCGTCCACCCCTGCAGGCCCAAGAACCAATTATCTAGTGAAGATGACATTTCATCTGGAGTGGCTACGGCCATTTTCATGTGTTCTATTATGTCTGATACTTTTTGAAAGACGTCAGTCAAATTAAAACAACAAGAGGTTACTAACATTTTGCATATTTTCGAATAAACCTCCTACATCTAAAAGTCCTGGATAACAGCACCCCATCCATTTCTTAGGAAGGGTGTGCACATACTGTTCAAGCTGTTGTCTCTCCGAGGTCATCGTCGTCACCTGGACATGTGATATTTGTACCATTAGATGTTATACATTTGTTATTATTCATGATTATCGTGGTTTTACAGTGTGCTGTACCAGCCATTATTGCCCCTTGTTGGGTCCCTAATTTACATAAACATACGTCGCCTAATTGCGGTTTCACTGCCCATACCCTGTCAAAATCTCTAGTACTGTGTTCTGATGGGTTCTGACATTTGACTTTCTTTGGAGATATTGATTTTCTATAGAATTTTCACATTCAGTAATTTCTACATAAAACATGGAATTAACCCTATTAATTCTCCTAAATTTTCAGTGATTTCTTCTAATTCCAAAAACTCTGGCATCACTCTAATATTCTAATTTAATCACCCTGAAGTGAGACATACCCCGCCTTGGTCAATAGACCCTCTCTGATAGCATCCTGATTACCTCCGTACACATATTGCCCTTGACATGGATCCTTACAAAAATACATGGTCTTACCCCATTTTCCCTTTGTCATTTTCACCTCTATATGCTATCATCTCGTGCTAGGCTTACAGCCACACTAATTAAGAGGATAAGATTTAGTGACCTATTGCCACACATTACAACCTTGTCAGGCGAGAAAATGTTCTTATGTGAACGATATCAGTCCCGTTTCTCTATGTATTTTTGTCTCAGGGCAGGTCTAGTTGATATCAGACAGGTTATTCCAATGCCCACGCCGTTAAAGTTCTACAAAGTCCTTGATGCAGTTCTGACCACTCCTAAAATTGCAGGATCGTCTCTTACTATTAATTTGTCTGCTCTCCAGTGACGGTGGTTTTCAAATTGGTAACCTACAGGATGACACGCCCTCTGGTTAGTCTGATCTCTGTTTGGCACTCGTTAGCTTTGAGTGGGATTCTTCTTCCGTTGCAGCTACCGCATGAGCTAGATCCTCGACTTTCACCGCATTTTGAGTTGTCAGCAAAACCTGGAATGGTCCCTGTCACCTCTTCGCCTTCCAATGCTTTCGTCTCAGATCCTTTATCAACACGAACTCTCCTCGGATGCTGTGCAGGGCCGTCTCAGCTGGCTCTGGAACTGCTGCCCGGACCTGTTTTGAGATATTACAGAACACCTTATCCAGCTCAACACAATATTGCAACATGTAATTTTCACACAGAGTGGTGTCAGGCAATGTTTGAGGATTTTGTGCCTCCCAGTCCATCTTTCTCATTCTCATGTAAGTTAGTTCCTCCTGATTCCGGATGTACCCAGGAATGTTTCAAACTGAAATTGCACTGTTTACAAAATGTGAACCATTGTCACTTAATAATTTTTCAGGATTTCCCCATCGTGGGACAATTTTTGTAGGAGCAGTTTTGCCACTCCTTTTGAATCTGCCTTTGTTGTTGGCATGGCTTCTACCCATTCTGAAAACATGTCGACTGCCACTATGCAGTATCTCTTTTTGTCAGATTTTGATAAGTCAATATAATCGAGCATTACATTTGAGAATGGTCTCTGCGGCCTGGGATGCCCCCCTGTCTCATTGCCTGACCCCTCCCCACATTGTTAATACCACAAATCAAACATCTGCTGCAAAAATCTGCTGCCACTGTGGAAAAAACTTTGGTAAATCAGTTATTTTGCATAATAGTAAACATCTCCATTTTCGATGCGTGATCCAATCCAATGCGACAGTTTAGCATATACCTGAAAGAAATGAGAAGGTAAACATGGTTTATTATTATTATCTGGGGCCCCATTGTCCATTCTTATATTCACGGCCTGCCTTCTTCCATTTCTCTTTATCATAGGCAGAAGCGTGTTGTTTCATCGCTTCTGTCACCTAGTTCCTCATTCAGCTGTATTGCTATGGTTATCTGAACAGGAAGTCGAGCTACAGCCTTCGCTGCTAAACTCTGACACCCTGTTTTCCTTAGAAACGTCATCACTACCTGAAGTATGAGCCTGGCACTTACAAACTGCCACTTCCTTTTTAGTGGATACTGCATTTTATTTTGCCTATTTTCAGATTTAGGCTTTATTTGAATCGGCTCACAATCTGCAATCAGACCTACATCATTTTTTTATCAGTAGCCCATAAACATTTTGGAAACTCTCTCCAACCCGTCTGTTATGACAGGGAGTTGTGTTAAACTTAGTCTGTTCAGTTTCACTTCCTCATCCAACACTGTGACTGCTCTCAAACCTCTCAGTGTCCCATGACATGGCTGTTTTTGGTACCTTCATTTTGGCAGATCATTCTTTTTTTTTTTTTGATCTATTATGACCCAGTCGGTCAGTTCATGGCACCTGGCCATGAAGGGACCCGCGTCACGCCATTCAGCCTTCACTGGTTTGGCCAGCGATATGAGGCTTGTGCATTTTCCATGTCATAAAACACTGTCTGTTTGTCAGTCAATTTTCACATTCAAAACACACCATTGGTCAGTCCAATACACATAGTCAGTCGTCACAATTTCTATGTCAACATTAAATCATCGCTGTGCATATTCATCATCAGGATCAGTGCTTACATGAGAAGTGCAATGTAAATCTGAGTCTCTCATAGATTCAGAAGATGGCAACACTCTTTCATGAGCCGCTTTGTGGTCAGACATGTGTCAGAAATTTGCCATTCATATACAAACAGAGAAAAATCCTCTGTGCTTTCAGTTTCATGCGTCATTCTCATGTCAGCTGATAAGCCCTGATCACCACAGTAAACAAAAACACCCTACTTACAAAGTAAATCCCTTCGCATTAAATTCACTGGGCATAACTTAGTAATTAAAAAACAATGCTTAATTTTTTATTCTATTTTTCCCCTTCAATTGAACACTCAAGGGTTTTCGAATATGGTTCTATGGCCACATGACCAGTTGCACCTCTGTAAGAAGTCGTCTTACCAGAGAGTGGAATTGGTTTTTCAAACTCTGTGGCTTTAATTACAAAATTGGAAGCTCCCGTGTCAAACAGAAATAGCAAAGATACGTCATTAACAGTCATTTCTATCAAGGGTAAAGAAATATGAGTCTTATAGAAAACACTAGCAAGCAAGTCTTCATTGCATCGAGCAGAATCAGAAAATAAAGGTAGACTATACTCATCTGCTGGAGAGACAGGAACCCCGTCGCTCACCCCCTCCTCCTCCTTCAATCCGCCTGATCCCCGCCTTTGCCGTGTGGGCAATCATTATACCAATGTCCTTTAAGTCCACATTTGAAACATTTGTCTGGATCATAGGGCTCTTGGCGTTGTTGTTGACAGTTTCGTCCTTTTCCACGACCACGTCCTCTGCCTCTTCCTCTGCCATTGCCTCTCTGGTTCTGTTGGTGATGGGTGGAGTCGTTGTTGCCCATATACACACCTTGCATTGTCACCAGGGCCAACATGAGGTCTTTGTCTTGCTTGGCTGCGTTGATTTTTCGCTGCACTTTCATGATGTCTTGCGTGTCGTCTCATTTCTGCTGTCGAGGCCAGTTGCCATCCGACACAGCTCTTTTGAATTGCTTTTGAAATGTCACTGTCCAATCCATCCAAGAACAAAGTCTTTACTTTCATTTTCTGGAGGCCTGCACTGCAGAGCGGTGGTGGTTGTTCATGTGGTGCGTTATGAAACTGCGTGACCCCGTCCTTCTGCCCCGGCTGGAATCTGGTTAGGATTGCGAGGAGGTGGAAGATGAGCCGGATACATCCTGTCCTCCTATCTTATTCTCACAAAACAAAAACAAACAAAAACAATGCCATAATAGGGAGAAGAAGAAACAATGTCAGACGTCATTTTTCAAAGATACGTCATTTTTAAGATTGCATAATGCGTTTCTCTATGTCTTGTCTTTCCTCTTGACAACGTGAGTAGACCAATTTTGCTTTTGTTTTTGTCAAATGTGACACGCTTAAACCCCCATTGAACCCATATTGCTCTTTTAAATACGGCACATATTCATGATACCAAATTCCTATTGCTTTGTCCATTATTTTGTATGAACCCTTCGAGAAATCAACCTGTTCTCAATCCTTCTTTTTTGAATTTCCGTTACCCATTTTTACTTAGACAATTTTGTTTGTTCAATTTCCCTATATTAATTAATTTTATTAATCCATATTTGCGTATTTTTATTTATTATTTTATTACTTTATATTTACCTATAAATTTTCCTCTTTCCTTCTTAATCAACAGTATTTATATTTGCGTATTTAAATATTTTCCCCCGCGTGGTCACCACGCACTATATTTACTGTGTTAATTCTCCTCTCAGCGTGGCCACCACGACATGCCTAAATTCGTCAATCTAGGACTTTCAAAATTGCCTGTCTCCGTCGATGCAGGTCTTTCCCAAACAAGTGCCTCCTCTAATGTCCGAAACTTCGAACGAGCACCTTGTCTGGTGTTTGAGAAATTTTCTATCAGACCTATTCTCAAAACTCTGGCCCTTTTAGAGAAGAATTAACACATGGCATTTGAGAACTTACTTTTAGGCTTATTCTCAAACCCTGTTTGGAAACGCTTATTCCAAAACTCTGACCCTTTTAGAAAAAATATTCAATACGCAAATAATTTTCTTATCCACCATGTGAATAATTTAAATTTTCTCTCACCGTCTTGTGAGTCTCACTGTCTGTGAGTTCTTTAATTGCGTCCACCTAGGTCGTCGTGAGGAGTTGAACAATTCTCTTTCCTCAAGCTTGAGGATATTGAGCCGTAGAGTGTTCTCTCGGGATGGCCAGTCAACTGTTCCCCTCACGACGATCATCGGTTTTGCAATCGCATCCTCGTCGCCATTTGTTGTGGAAATTTATCAATATTAAAACCTGGATGAAGGAGACAAAGTCGATTCTCAAAAGATTAAACAAAGTATTTTATTTCTTGCAAGAAATAGGCGTTCAACATACAGACAGTGTCTAAGTATGAGAAGGCCAATGGCATTCTCACGCAGAGAGCATCTGACATGAGAAGGCGAAGGCTAGTCCCTTTCGCCAAGGTTATATACCCTAACACACCCTGTGTAAAAATCCTTTGTTACCTTAAAGGGAGATGTCTTAGCTCATTATCTCATGTCCAACCCAAATTCTAACTGGTCTG
>JARPMJ010009884.1:0-22185 GCA_033366665.1 Phoxinus dragarum
GTTTCGGGTTCGATCACGTTAAGTGGAAAGCTGTTGAAAATCATTTTTTCACTTAGTTTGTTAAAACAAAAATTGTGTTCACATGAATACATTGGAAATCTATGGGCAAGATTGTGCAAAGGGGTTAAAAGCAGTTATTTGAACTCTAAAGTCAACGGCCTTTTAGTGCTGGGGATACATTTCTAAAGCTGGATGCATTGCACACTGTACAATTTATATAGTCCTTTATTTGCTTGTCAGACTGTAACATGATCCCAGCTGTAAGCCATGACACACTGTTGGATCTCAGGCGGCCACAGCAATTTTCTATAAGTTATACAAGATTAAACACATTTTTTTTTTAAGCTAGTTTAATGTTATTTAAGTTGAAATGACTTAAAAGCCTTGCTGCCTTAAATTTAAGTACAATCAATGTTTAAGGCTTTTTTTTTACAGTGTGGTATCTATGGAAGCTTGTTTCTGCCACAGAATAAACAATAAATAACGTAATTGCAACTTTTTATCTCACAATTGCATGTTTAAATCTCGCAATTCTGAATTAATAACACGCAATTGGGAGATATAAAGTCAGAACTGCAAGATATAAACTCGCAATTCTCAGGAAAAAAAGTCAGTCCTTTTTTCCTTTGAATTGGACTTAACTCACAATTGCGAGTTAAACTTGGTCAAATGTGGAGGAAAAAAATCGATAGCAAAGCCATTTGTTCTAGTTTTAAAAACTCTTTTCCTCCCAAACATTGCCTATTTGTCTGAGCAGATTTTGTTCCCATGGCTGTGCATGTCCACATTAATAAGCGATTTGACATTTGTGTCATGCTCCCTGTGTCCGTCTCTTGTGTCTTTACCCATTGGGGACTGAGCAGGGCTCATCGTCCAATCAGAAGCCGAGCCCTTCTGCTGATGCTTTGAAAATGGATGCAATGCCAGAGGCGCTAAATACAGTTAATGGTCAAATGAATTCAAATGTCATCATTATCTGATCGCATCTGCAGTTCCGAGAATAAATCCATGTCCTTTTAGTGCTTCCCTTTCAGTCCACTTCCAGCACTGGATCATTCATACCGATAATTAAATCAATTCATGCTAATATAAAGATACATATAATACCTATAATACATGTTTTAAATTTACTTTCCATTATGTAGCTAAATCATATCAGCACAAACACAGTTTTTCTCTGCTTTGATTCCAATGACGGGCATAAATGCAGAGATCATATGAAGCGATCAGATGTGCTCACCTTTGTTGGGGTTGAGCTGATCTCCCCTGAGAGCTGACTCATCTCTCACACACACACACACACACATCGTCCATCCATTGCTGTGGGTATTGTAGACTGGCAGAGGGGTGCAGGTGGTGCTGGACTGGTGCAGACTTTGTCCCGATGCTCCCGTGCCAGTGCCATCTGTCATCAGCTACAACATCTGCAAATCCAAGGTGCCCTTGATGCCCTGGTGCCACTGTGGCCCGCTTCGGATTTCTGCAGGGGTCGAGTGGGTTGAGAAGCTGCTCCCAGAACACTAATCACATCTTCATCACTAATCCTCATGGTTTGATTGTTGTTGTTTTTTATATTCTTGCAGTGCTGTTACAGGATTGTTTTCCCGCTTATTTTACCATATCAGATTGCTCACCCCACGCCACTGTTCAGTTGAAATACATTTGTTACGTGCAAAGCGAGAGACCCAAAGGTCAGACCCAAGACAAAGGGTGATTGTGGCTTGGAAGTAATACCTATGTTTAGATGAGTTGAGGAAACTCTCCATTTCAAATGAGAAGAGTAATACTCATCATAATGAAGTATGCTGAGGTCTTGAAATTCTTCCATACCTGCAAGGCATCCATTAGACCACATTGCAATTAACATTCTTGGCTATGATCCTGATTACTTTGTAAACAAAGCTCTATATTGATTTAGCAATAACATGTAACTAGATTTCTGAAGTGGTGTCTGCCCATGCTGTCATGATGCCGGAGTGTTTTAGGTGGTTATTAGTGCGTCAACATGAGACGCTGTGTGATATTTGGCTGCGTTTTACTCCAACACTCGCGAACTTCCCTAAGCACTTCCCCTCGGGGGAATCCCCACCGCCATTTTGAAGTGGATGAGGGAAATTTATTTGGACCGACCCTTGACCCCTTGAATTTGATGGAGGGAGCGAGTCTATGTACATTTCAGGCATATCCATAGACCACGATGCAACACAGTTGTGACATCACAACGGCAGATTGCAGTGCTCACGCGCTTAATTTAAAGGGGTGGTAAAATGCCATTTTCACAAGATGTAAAATAAATCTCTGATGTCCCCAGAGTGTGTGTGGTGTGCTGTGTGCAGTTTAAGCACAAAATACACCACATATATATTTTATATAGCATGTTAAAGTTGTCACTTTTTGAGGTTTTGGAAGTTAAAAGGGAAGTTAAAAGTGGACTTAAATGTAGTCTAATTTAAGCAATTTAGAAATTTGCATCTTAACTGTGTAAAATCTAGATTCCATCAAGTTGAAACGTCCAGATTTTACTTTAAACGTTTTACTTTAAACATGCTTAATGTTATGCAATAAGCGAAGTACTCGCCAACAGAAAGGCGCATCTCAGACGGTGCATGATGCCAAATTCAGTTCTCTTCCACAACATTATATGGCCAAACACACACAAAATGATCTCTAAATATATATTGGAGCCATGCAGCTCTTAAAGTGACAGCAGCCTAATAAACCTGCTCCGCCTGTGTGCTTAATGTTATTCAAACAAAAAAAGAGAAAATCACTCACTGCTCCTTTGTTGCTTTAACAAGAATCAGTAGGCTATGTATTTAATTCATACAGTGAAAACTAAACAGAGTTTTATTTTTACATTTCATTGTTCAATTTCTGTTGTTAAATAAGCCTAATGTAGCCTAAACCCCCTTATTTACACTGACATTAAAATGACACTACTTTTTATCATAAATTGTAAATAACATTATTACAATGTAAATAACACATGTTTTGCATTAGGGCTGCTTGATATTGAAGAAAAATGCGATATGTGATCTAATGCAACAGTAAAACACCATTTATAATTATTGTATTAAGTTAATTTTAAGACTTGTGTCAAGAAACAATGCATTTTTAAAATATATTTACGGATTGCTGTTTTCCCCTAAACTGCTTTTGTTTTACATTGTGCAGACTAAGGGCCAGATTGACTAAACAGGGCAAGTTAGCACGAGAGAGCAATCCCACAAAAGCACAGATGGGAGTGGGAAAGTTCTGCGCGTGATCTACTGATGATGCACAAATGAAAGAACACAGCCGGATCATTTCCATAAATGACCAAATCTACCAAGAACAGCGCAAATTAGCGTCTGGTTTAAGACATGCTTTTCTTGGGACAATAAATAATGGCGCAAAATACCAGTAAATTGACGAGCGCAAGCCTTAGTAAATCACCTTGCATGATTCATTTAAATGCTCTCCTCCTATAATGTTGTGTCTTAATGGGAAACTCCTACAAATACATATGCAATAAGGTCAGCCGCAAAAATAACTTTGTCCACACCGTTTTCAACGCTAATTTTTCACTGCGTGTCTTTAGTAAATCCTGACAGTAGTTTTTTAACGCCAAAAGAGGGGTTGTGCTGGTGCAAGTTGTTAGTAAATCTGGCCCTAAGGTTGCAAACAGATTCTCCTTTGGAAATGGGAAATGCAATTTATGACATTGTTACAAAATAAATATAATATGAACTTCAATATGTTAATTTGCTGTGTGATTGCAGGGGACCAAAACAACCAATTGAAGAAAGCGAGGTGACATTTAAAATTCAGCAGAGCACCATAAACAGTTATCGAGGACGGAAATCTAAAAGAGAAAGGGAGAGAGAAAGGACACTGTAAAAAATTCCTGTTAATTTACATGGAAATTTAACAGCAAATTGCTGTTTCCATGTTATAACAGCATATTGCTTTTTTTTACAATGCATTATGGGAAGACTTGTTCACTTCGGGGTGGTGGTCGATCAACAACAATTTGTCACTGTTATTTAACAGTATTATACCCTATTTTCGTCCAATGTGCACAAGGCGGAATTTTGGATTATCTGAATGAGGTAGGTTTGCAACGATTTATTATTTTATTATCTTTAAATGACCTATTACTTTAAAATATAACATTTTAAACATCTGTTGTGGCAAAAATTCATCAAACAAACATCACTGCGTAAGGGAGACTCAGAGTCAAATTATAAAATTAAAAGTATTTATTCTTGCAAGAAGGAGCAGTCTAATACACAGCTGTTACCCTGTGCAGAAGAGTGACACACCCCCAGACAGACTGAACTAGCTTTTTTAATCCTAATCTTCAAGGCCTTCTCCGCAGAGCCTTCCCCCCACAGTAGATTTCCCATTCAGTAATTTTCCATAGACAAGGAAGCCATAACACTAGTTTAGATTCGTCACTAGAGCCAACTCCTAAGCCCTCCTTCACCAAATGGCCTTCTGACATCTAGGTCAGAGGTCCTTGTTCGTCTGTTCTCTGGAGTGTCTCTCCCTTCTGCCTTCCCAGGGTACATAAACATCATCTTCTCACACTAACAAGTGAGAGTCACACATGTGACATTCTTTGAATCATCTATATTTTACTAAAGATCAATGAATATCATAAAACCGCCACTACACTCCTCACTTTTTATCATTATTTATCAAACATAATAATAATAATAACAACAATAATAAATGCAAGTTCAAGTCATTACATCACATCATAAAAATCAGTCTCCTTGAACCTGTGAAGAAAAAGAGTTTAGAATGAAGAAGCATAAGGCTGTTTTTGTGGGGGAAAGCCCATTAATTATTTAGCAAGCAAGTAAACAATTTACTAATGCCGGGCTCACTACCGCAGTCACACTAGTAAGGAAAAAGATTATAGCACAGTAGGAAAACAAACCGATAAAATTCAAATCATAAAATTGTAATAATAAAAAAAAATAATAAAAAAAATCCCTCAGTTTCAAAACATATCCATCGTTCTCAGAAAGAAAAGAAAACATCAACACATTTAACTGTAATCTCTACTTGAATCATCTGCATAATTTTGTTCATCATCATCATCATCCAGATAGACTGTCATTTTCAATTGAACAGACATTCCAGTTCTCTCATATTCACCCATGAATAACAAAATTATCACAATAACACATACAATCATAACTCATACACATTCAACATTTTCCCCATATCCATTTCCCTAAGCATATTTTGTTCTTTTACCTTTAATTCAATCAGGCAGTGGTTCTACTTAATCAGCTTCAATAATAATCCTTATAATTTACATGATTAATAGATCTTCTCTTCCTCAAAACATTTGCCTTAAATATTTTCTAATGAATCATTAACCAATCAAATCATTTGTCATATACCAATATCAATACTAAACCCTATTTCAATATTATCAGCTAAAATCCTCAAAATCGTCACAGAACCACATTCTTAAACCATTAGATGGTCCACATCCTCCTCCAGGCGTGTTGATCATCTCGTTCGCCCCATGGACCTGTGAATGGAGACCTTAAGTATTTTGTTAGTGACTGCTTGTCTTTTCCTCTCATCCCTTTTGGTGTGACCTGTGGAATTTTCACCATCTGTTTACAAACTGAAACATATTATCATTAGACATTTCTTGCTTATTAGAGTCAGAGTCCTTTTCCCCTGAAAAACACATATCGTTCACAAGTCAAATATTCATACATTTGGAAGCAGAATCAGTTCAGCTTGATGCAATCCATCCTGACATTCTGCAACAGGAAAATTTTAAAGTTATGCTCTGCCATTATTTCATTGGGCACATTTTGCCCTGTCTCCCAATTCTGCATGCTCTCTGTAAAGCAAAACAAATTTTGAGGTTATTATCAGATAGTAAAGTACGTAGTTTCCACGGCCTTCGATGTCCTGGCGTTTCCTGTTGAAACAATCCAGACAGCAATTTTGTTAGGCAGAAGAATGGCTTCTTTCAGGGCTTTACCCAATTACCCCTAGTGTTCTTCCAACATTTATTCTAATAAAACATAAAGCATCCCCCTTTTGATGGTCGACACAACTCGATCATCAATTTAACATAACATTTAACATAGTGTCTTCAGACAAATTTCCTCCAGACATCTTTCTCTGTCTCTGAAACAAAAATATTACATTCTTCACTTAAAGCCACAATCTCATTTTCTTATCGAAGTATTTGAAGGGCAACGGCCCTCAGTCTCACTGCGTATCCTGCTTTTTTCCCCAGGCCTGTTGTTTGGTCTCTCAACTCAGTCCTCTTCAACCATTTTTAAAAGTCATCAGTAGTTTCATCTCGTCAGGTCGTGCTGTACAGACTTGGTCAATGTCAGTCAAAAAAACATTCTCCTCCTGTTTACGATAATCATAATTATGGCTCTCTGCATAATTTGATATTGACTTAGCCAATGTCTCACTTTGTTGTTGCCGTCAAATCTATAACATCTTCTTTTATTTCAACCTACGATCTACAACTCCACAATTCCAATTTATATAAATACCTAAACTTATCCAAAAGTAATTCAAATCCACATCATAAATGACAAAAGTAATTACTACCAGACGGAGCGTGATCTTAAAGCTCGTCCCATGTTCTCTATCATCTTCTCATCAGATTCACTCAGCATTTGCCTTCTTTAAAATTTGTCACTTGCCTTAACTCATCTGTAATGAAAAAAAAAAAAACTTCCCAGAGGTCTAAAGACACAATATACTCACTATTCAGGCGGAATAGCTGCCCTACACTTAACACCTACAAGACATAAAGTGCTGTCCCCATCACACACACTTATGCTAGACACACATACAGCATGTTAACTGCTCATTTACAATGTTCGCTTTTTTTTTTTTCTTTTTTTTATTAACTCTAAAAGTATAATATTTAAGGTTTAAATAAGATTTAACCTTCACATCTTTCTGTAGCTTTTATATAATTTTACATGGCCTTTCAAATGTTCTATCTGTTCATTATTCATTTTGTCTTTAGAAAAGTCAACTGGGTTGTTTTGGTTCATTATCATTATTTTGTTTAAGCTTGCCTTACCAGGCCTGATAACAGAAAGACAAACAGCGTCCCAATCCCTTCCTCCACTCAGCAGTCTCTCTCTCACTACACACAAATAATCTTTTCAAACAGCCTCCTAAGACTGAAATTGAATTAATCATAGTCTAGAACCCTTAATAGTTCACAAATGTTAATATACAAATGTTTAACTCAAATTAGAACTACTAAAAACTGTCTTAATCTTTAGCCACCCACCATGTCTCATGATCTTCAGGAGTTAAAACCATCTTATAGACATATTAGTTCAAAATCAACTTCTATAATTTTCCTTGCCCATAAGGCAACAACATCATGTTCCTGATATAAATTAATAAGTTATGTTTCTGTCTCCCCAACAAATAAAGACAATCAACTCATGGTCTCAGCTGGCTCTTGAAAGCACATTTCACATTAGCTCTTTATCTATAATTTCCATCAGACTTGTCACAATTGAAAACAAGCCATACAGTGAATTGCGGGGTTTTCTCTGGTGAGTGGTATAGAGGAACTCACATTCTCTCGGTCAAACAATGCTCTGCTGACCCCACAATGCTCTGCTGACCCCAGTGGCCTCTAGTAGTCAGCGCTCAACTCTCATACCTTTCTCACATATAACACCTCCATCCGGAGATGCAGTGTCCGGGACCCCCTGCGTTAGAATGTCTCCTGGCCAGGAAAATCATCCCGTCTTTGAGTAGCCACGTACCCACTGATGACCCGCTCGCATCACACAATCAGTTTCTTCAACAGAACTCAGCTGTTTTTCTGGAGCTTAGGAAAGACACATTCAAGAGTCACCTCTACCTGGACTGCATGCCTAATAAATGTTAAGGGAGAACAGGTTAATAACAACAGTATTTAATCCTGTCTGAATCAACAAAATCTCAGTGAACTTTATTCACATCCATCTATTCAGTGTACATCTATAGCCATGGTCATAGGTCCTGTGTCATGGTGAAGGCTAAGATCAGACAAATACTGGTCCTAAAATAACAAAGTACAAAAATGTCACTTCTGTCATTCAGGTCTACATTATTATTTTAAAGACTTCTTTAAAGTCATTCAGTTTTAAAAATATTTAAGTACAAATTGCCCTCTGAATGGCAATGATTTCCTTTAACATGATTTCTTTTAACATCTGTGTCTATAATTTTCAACTGAAACACTGTGCTTTACTAAATAGCTTATTGTCATGACAGGCTAAGATAACAGCCTTCTGACATTGAATGAGACAGAGACTCTGAGGCCTTCAGGACTTGGTACACTTTTTTGTCATACTAAACATTCTCTACTTTATCTTTTAATTCTGGCAGCTTAAGGCATCTTTGCCAGAAATTACATACGCTTTTCAATTTTAGAATAATTTTATAGTTGTCTTTTGCCCATACATCAGGTAATTTAGACATTACAAATTTCCACTCATATTGAGTCAGTTTCAGCCAAGTCCCAATCTTATCTTTTGAAACCAAAACATCTTCTAGCAGCTTCATGGTCAACCCTACCAAGCTGTTTGTTTAATCAGATCCATTTCTACAAAATTGTTTTTACATTTAGCAACCCAGTGCTACTTCTACTTATTTGATCTTAAATACAAATAGATATTCTAGTTCTCAATAACGTTTCATTATAACATCTCAATTTTAGTTGTCAGATTCTCAATTACAATCTGCAACAAAAAATTTTAAGCGTTTCATTAAAAGACAATCATCTTTTTAGTTACCTTTACAAATATTTTCCCTATCTGTAATTTTACATTTACTGGTACTTTAGTTATTTTCCTTTTAAAAGGATTTCCTTACGACTTAAATCTTTCAACTTTCTTTTCTCTTTCAATCTACTTACGACTTCCATCTATCAACTTTCTTTTCTCTTTCAATCTACTTACGACTTCCATCTATCAACTTTCTTTTCTCTTTCATTTACTTAGCACTGCATTCACATTATCAGTTCTTTCTCAGACGAAAACTTTAATATCGTCTTCAAATCCTGTTCTACTTTCAAACCCACATTAATACGTCACTTTCACATTCCATCAACTTTCTTTTCTACCTTTCTGAGTGGGCATTTACAGTTACTGCTAAATGCAGCTGACCACAATTAAAACACTCTCTGTCCCCTTGCCTATAGTTCGATCACCTTGAGCTTTCTAGCAGCACCAACTTACTGACACCCTTGAAGCAGTGTGTTCCAATCAGTTTGTAAACAGAGCTGATAAGCAGTTCTCTGTTCCTCTTACAGTCCACCAGTGGCGGATCACACTAGCCAAATCATAATCTTCATCATTATTATTGGCAGAACATTAATTTTCATAAACTGCACGGAAATCCATAAATTGTTTTAACAAAGTTTTCACAAAGTTTCTGTTTAACTTTAACACTTGTCCAGGGAAAATTATCCCCGACCCATAATTTCCTTTATAAAACAGACAATGTCTTTTTTCCCTCAATGACTTAATATCAACAAAATATCCGATATTTTACATTATTGAATTCCAAAATATGTCTTTACATCTCTCTAATTCGGTATTATCATCAACAACACTGATTACAATAGCAAGTACACATCTAATATCCGGAAGCCGGGCTGAATAAGCACGCGCTGTTGCTGTACTCCCAGCATAGCTGGAGTCTTTAGGTTCAAAAGATAATGGTTGTCAAACCAAAAATAAACATAATTTCACTATTTATTTTACCATTAAAATATAGAATTGTTCCCCATTTTGCTTAATGAAACATTCATTATCTTTATATCATGTTAATCCCTTTTAATCATACTCAGTACCTTATCATTTTTAATCTGAACCTCACTTTTCATACCATTTCTTAATCTGACTTAACAGCTGTTCATATATAGTTCCATAAATTTTATCAGAAATGTTATTTTCATAACATACATTTTCTACAGTTGTTTTCTTCTCAAAATGGTTAGTCTGCAGATTCAACAAGTATTATCATTACTGTCTCAGTCCCACTTCATATCATATTACTCAAATCTCAATCCTTCACAAAGACAGCCTTATTGCTGCTTGCTACTTCAACTCTTGTTACAGAAAAAAATCTTCTGACATCTAATGTCATGCATCCATCTAATGGATGAAAAATAAAAACCCTTTTATCAGTTATATTCAATCTTACTATATGGAAATACATTCTACATCGACTCTTTTATCTTTTATCTTCTTCAAGCCAACAACTCATTGTCTTTTCACACTTTTACACACGTTGAACGCAGGCACAACAACCTTTGTTTCTCTCTGCCCTGTTCAACTGATTCCCGCACCGTCTTTAATCTTGTTTCTCAATATCATACATTTCTGCCCTTAATTTCTATCTCATTTGACAAAACACCGGTGTACCAAATTTCGCAAGCTTGCTTTTGAGACTTCGCCATATTGGCCGCTTATCTGCTTTCTGTGGATTTCTCTTTTACGCGCGTTCTCTTTATTTGCCAGGCGTCCCCGACAAACCCGACCTTTCTTTTAACCCAGTCGGACGGGTTACACTATTAGTGTCCTCCTAATTACGGTTTACCAAAAAATCTGTTACGACTTTCTTGGCTCCCCCTAATTAGCCTCAGCACCCAAAAATAGTTTGCTCCATGGTGGAACAATTAATTTTCAGGTGCCTATCTGTGTGAAATGTCTTGGTCTGCCACAGTTCTCAATTAATTCCAGATTATTTATCTGCTTGAAATATCTTGTTCTGTCACAGACCTCAATTAATTTCAGATTATTTTCCTCGTATCTGTTTGAAATATCTTGATCTGTACGTAGATCTCAATTAATTTCAGATTACGTACCACAGAAAACAGTTCTCAGCCAATATGGTTCAATTTCACTCTTCCCCCAATTAAACTTAATTGAATTATACCTTACCCAGAGATATGTTGTTCGGAGCCACCTGAGTTCTTTGATTCCAGTGGTCGACCCCCCGGGGCTCTGACATCGGCCGGCCTCTCTCTCTCAAGTTTACGAGGTAGAGCTGGAACTTACTCAGTCCAGGTGGCCAAACACCGTCCGATCTCAGGTCCAGGAGGCATCGTCCAAGGAATCTCACTTCTGACACCAAATTGTTGTGGCAAAAATTCATCAAACAAACATCACTGCGTAAGGGAGACTCAGAGTCAAATTATAAAATTAAAAGTATTTATTCTTGCAAGAAGGAGCAGTCTAATACACAGCTGTTACCCTGTGCAGAAGAGTGACACACCCCCAGACAGACTGAACTAGCTTTTTTATCCTAATCTTCAAGGCCTTCTCCGCAGAGCCTTCCCCCCACAGTAGATTTCCATTCAGTAATTTTCCATAGACAAGGAAGCCATAACACTAGTTTAGATTCGTCACTAGAGCCAACTCCTAAGCCCTCCTTCACCAAATGGCCTTCTGACATCTAGGTCAGAGGTCCTTGTTCGTCTGTTCTCTGGAGTGTCTCTCCCTTCTGCCTTCCCAGGTACATAAACATCATCTTCTCACACTAACAAGTGAGAGTCACACATGTGACATTCTTTGAATCATCTATCTTTTACTAAAGATCAATGAATATCATAAAACCGCCACTACACATCTATTGAAGCTTCTGTGATTTAAATCAGATGCCTCAATTAAATTGTGTTTTAACTAGGCTATAGGCAAATAATTGGTCGACCGAGTGAGATTGAGCCCAGAATGCCGTCATACAGCCATTTTATCACACACACAGGTAAGAATCCCTAATTTTCATTCAATCTGCATATTTTACCAACTTTATTCAAGTAATAGATGAATGGGAATGAACGAAATCAATAGTTATTTTTTTTCTTGTGTGGTAAGTTAATTTTAACGTGTGCATTCAGTCCATGAGAGACATATAGAGACATAGACAAATGATCTGCCGGTGTAACGTTAACTTTGCCGCTCCACGCTTATTTTAATCGCCCTGTTATCAAGTGGGCCACTTATAAAATAACAATATAAAAAGAAACAGTGAATCCGGTTAGTGAACGGGTAAGATTTGCACGCACACTCATGCGTTTTATAGGCAGCCGCTATACTGTCAAGCATGCCAGTGAATTATGAAGTTGAGTTTTGAATTATGAGTGTTTATGAAACGGGCACATGTGCAAATCTTTTTTGTCTGTAAATGAGGTATGAACAACATTTTAAATTCTTGTCTAATTACTGTAAAGATGCCTATTCAAACCGCTGCTGGCTTTATCGCAGAACACCATAAGCGTGCACTGCATCTGTTTCAGCCATATTTTATAACGTATTTTATAACGTATTTCGATGGCTTCGGTAGTTATTAACTAGAGAATCTAGATCTGTTCTTAACAACATGTTTCCTTGTCAGCTCTGCGGGAAAACATGTGATACCCCTGTGATCTATGTGAAACATATGAAGCCAAGTTTGAGTCTTTACAACACAATCACTACACTATTGTATTATAAACTTTTTTTCCCTCTCGGAGGCTGACTTAGCATTAAGTTAAAAACAGACTAAAACAACCTTTCCTTTTCCTTTTTTTATTTTTATAGAAATATTGTAGGTTTTGTTATCTTGTAAGACATGACATTGTGTGCCTTTTTTCAGGTTATAAAATAATGTAGTCATTTCTCACTACCTTTTCTACACCAAACTCTCCAGAGATCATAGAATAAACATTAATTTATCCATTCCTTTATGGTCCAGGTGATAATCCGGGGCAGTGGATGAAACGGTGGATGATCAGCCTGGAAGGCCGAATAATCTGCGAGGGTGTGCAGCCAACTTTTCTCTCTGGACTTGCTGCATTGTTCTCTTTGTATTACATCTTTAATTTGCAGTACCAAGAGGGAGCAGCATCTACACTAGAATTGCTTCAAAGGTAACAAGTTTGGACTTATTTAATTTATTTCTATTTAATATGTTAGTATTAGTATGGTGACAATGGAATCCTCAAGCCATCCTAGGTGTATATTACTTTCTTCTTTGAGCCGAACACAGTCGGAGTTATATAAAATAATATACTGGCTTCCCAGCTTTGCAATGGCATTGAATAATATCCATGTTTATAACTTTTATAAACTATAATCACTGGCTTCCGGAAACAGCCGTACGCAAGTTCATGATAGAGTCGAGTTCCGTCAGAAGAATGACCTCTGACCTGACATATATGAAATCTTATATCAAAGTCCTTTTCTTTCAAAATGTCTTAGACTTCTAAGTCATGACCTGCATTTTGTGTTTTACTCTATCCTCTGCACTTCCGCGTTTGTCAATTCTAACCTAAGCTTTCGCTACGTCTTCGCCAATCATCCTACGTCATGCGTCAGGTCAGAGGTCACCCTTCCGCCAGAACTCAACTCAATCATGAACACGCATACGGCCATGCCAGATGTCAGTGATTATATTTTATAAAGTAAAAAAATACAGATATCTTTCTTACAAAAAAGCATGGCTTTTCTTCAGAAGACATTTATTAACCCCACTGGATTCATATCGATTACTTTTATGATTGATTGATGCGTTTATTGGAGCTTCAAAAACTTTACAAATCTGGGAAGGATGTTATGTAATATAACTCTAATTGTGTTTGGCTGGAAGAAGAAAGCCATTTACACTTAGGATGGTTTGAGGGTGAGTAAATTATGGGATAAATGATTGTTTTGGGTGAACTATTCCTTTTAAATCATTGTTCACTGAAGATATTCTCCTCTTATTTTTCAGACGTTTTGTTGGAATTAATCCAGAAAAGGGGACCAAGGCTGCGAGAGGAAAAGTGATGTCCAAAAAATCTGGGAAAACCGTGCAGAAGAAGACCATAACCGTCAGTACCAAAGTATCAAATATTTTAAAAAGACTTATGGACTTTGAGTGGCACTTCATTTTAAGGGCACCTATTATGGAATTTTGAAATTTACCTTTCATGTAGTGTGTAACATAGAACTAAGTGAAAAAAAACATCCTGCAAAGTTTGAAATATGAAAGTGCACCGTATATAAAGTTATTGTCTTTCAAAAGTGAGAGTCGACTCTGAGTCATTTTTATGAATCGTTAGAAGACCGAAGCTTTTTCTCTGACTAGATGACGTCAACTTGTCAAGTTATTTGAATACGATACGCCCACTTATTGCGCTCCAAGGCCAGCAGGGAAAACTAACGTGAAAATATCATGGCGACGAGAAGCTGTGTTCTGAAGTGCGGCTCAAAAGCAAACTTTTTTCATCTGCCCAAGGAGGAGCATTTGAAGACTAAGTGGCTACAATTCACTATACCACAGAAGTATAGTCCGAGCCTTGTGCTTTGTTCGCGTCATTTTGAAGACGATTGCTTTTTAAATGCAATCAAACTTGGATTCGCGAGGCGGCTGATATTGAAGGAAGGTTCAGTTCCAAGTGTATTTGCATCAGCTTCCTCCTCCGTATCACTGTAAGTGTTATTAATAATTTTTGCTTTTATGTTTTATGTAGCATGCTTAATAATTATTTTGTTTGTTGTGTAAGCACCGTTTAGCTTCTAGGTCTTCAATGACAATTGTATTGAGATATGTGAAGTGTTTGTCGTTGTTTTCGGAATTGTCTTAAAGAATAGAGTAATACCTCGTAGTAACGTAACTGCATTTTTTTTGTGTGTAAAAACGTTATGTTTATGCATCGGGCTAACGCAAACAAAGACTGATTGTGCTTTTACAATATGAACTCTGGGCTATGCTCGCTAACATAACATTAAATTCTTTATCTTATTTTTCGTTTTTTACTACAAACTATAAAGCAGTGGACTATAATCATTATTATAATACAATTTAATTGATAAAAGCATCATTGTACTCCGTGTTAAAAATAAGTATTATCTCTGTAAACACTGCTGGGTCATCTGACCAATCAACGCAGATTAGCGTCGCGCAGAGGAGGGGTTTGAAAAACGAGTCGTTGAACGAATCATTTGGGAGTCGGTGAGCAAATCAGGTAAAAATAAATGCATATTATACGAAAACAAAAGTGTTTTTTGTCATTGCATGCATGTAAAACTGTTGTTGGGGACTCCCTAAACAACATTAGGAACATTTTAAATGTCATAATAGGGGCCCTTTAAAATGTAGCTAACACTCCCCCCACACATGCAGTTTGTTTTCAGAAACATGGTGGCCTGGTGTTATATGTTGCTTAGATATTTAAAAGGGCTGGTGTTTTGTATCTGGTGTTGTATCAGAATAATAAAAATAAAAAAAATTCTAACTTGGCTTTATTCCTTTTTTGTAATCCATGACAAAAATAATGTGTAAACTACTGGCAGCTGTGGTTGCCTTTATCATACTGTAAAAATACGGTGTGTTACTGTTTTTTAAATTAACAGCTAAATACCGTTTTGGCAACTACAGCATATAGCTGTTAAATACCGGGCTGTAAAATTACAGTTTTATACTGTAGTTGTCAAAACGGTATTTAGCTGTTAATTTAAAAAACAGTAATACACCGTATTTTAACAGTATGATAATGGCAACCACAGCTGCCAGTAGTTTACCGTTTTTTTACAGGATTATTTTTTACAGTGGATGTCTGTTTTGTTGGCTAATAGGCGACTGGGGAAAAAGAGGCCTAAATCAGAAAGAGTAAAGCTCTGAAAAGAGAAGACAAACAAACTAAAAGCATCGGCACCAAGATCTCAACGAGCCGCGCCAAAATTGTTTGGCACTCGTGGTTCTTAAAAGGAACACCTGCGAAGCGGCAGTCGCTCCTTTACATTCTCCTGAAACCCCGCTGGTCAGCGCTCCACTACTTGGCATCTGATCCTTTAGCCTGTGCCTTCAGACGCCAAGAAGAAAGGAAATCGCTCAAGACATAAGCTCGCGTTTCTGTGGTGATAAAAGATTCAGTTCCCCCTGCACAATTTGTCACCTGTGTGTTTGTTTTCCCACCCCCCGAGTCGAGAGCCCACCTTAATCTAAATGAGCTCATTAGTTGGCAGCGTTCGCCGCACAGGTTCACATAATGAGGCTCATAAACACGGGCGCCATCCACTAAATGAGGCCTGTCACCTCACGTTAGGCGAGTTTGCATAAAATACCGGCTCGTTTAAATGAAAACATTTTCATTCGAAACTTTGCCCGGAAAATGGTTGTTTTGATGAAAAATATGTTCAGCTTCAGTCTTCATGCTGAACTCACGGTCTTGGAATGTGTAGGGTCGACTGCTTTATGCTGAATTCCCAAGAAGAAAATAGAGGTGGATTTTTCGAGGTATTTTCTGACTATTGTGCCTGTTGGACACAGCTCAAAGGAAAGGTATGGAACATAAAATGTGGGTCTTCTCGGTTTCCTGTGTTTGGGTTGAGGTCCCATGGCGCCGTGCAGCACGCTGGCAGCGGCCCGGAGCATATGGCTCCATAAGGTGATTTGTGGATTGCTTTCCTTGCATGGTGGGCAGGAGGTTTAGGGTTCAGCTCAGGACAGCCCAGAGAGACTGAGGAAGGCCTGAGTATTGTGTTGAATTATTTGGGGCCTTATTTTGTTTCTAGAAATGTTTAGATCCCTGAAGGGGAATAATAACAGGAAAAAAAAAATTATGATTTTTAAAATCTGAAAAATGCAAAAAAAAAATGGACTTATATTCTCTCGCCCCTTCACCCAAACCAGTAGGCTTTCAGAGTAATTAATCAAAGTACATTTCCTTTCAAACTGGGAACTATTGGTGCATCCCATTTCGTGTACTAATGCACTATTCTTTGCTGTTTTGTACTAGTGCGAGTAGTGTGCTCACTCTGAAAACTCCAAAAGGAAAAAGTTCACCGGATGAAGCACTTAATTAACAAAAAAAACGAAGTGTGGAATGTTGGACACTTCATGCACTCAACTGTCACAGCTTAAATTACGCAGCTGAGGTAAACAAGTATAAGTTCATAGTGTATGTTCATAGTGCATAAGTGCATAGTATATAAGAACATGGTGCATAAGTCCATAGTGCATAAGTTCATTAAGTGCATAGTGTATAAGTCCATAGTGCATAATACATAAGTTCAGTGTATATAAGTGCATAGTGTATAAGTTCATAGTGCATAATACATAAGTTCAGTGTATATAAGTGCATAGTGTATAAGTTCATAGTGCATATAAGTGTATAGTACAAGAACTTGGTGCATAAGAAAATGGTGCATAAGTCCATAGTGCATAATGCATAAGTTCATTGTATATAAGTGCATAAGTGCATAGTGCATAAGTTCCTAGTGCATAAGTTCATAGTGCATAAGTTCCTAGTGCATAAGTTCATAGTGCATAAGTTCCTAGTGCATAAGTTCATAGTGCATAAGTTCCTAGTGCATAAGTGCATAGTGCATAAGTTTATAGTGCAGAAGTTTATAGTGCATAAGTTCATTGTGCATAAGTTTATAGTGCATAAGTTTATAGTGCATAAGTTCATAGTGCATAGTGCATAAGTTCATAGTGCATAAGTGCATAGTGCATAAGTTCATAGTGCATAAGTGCATAGTGCATAAGTTCATAGTGCATAAGTTCATAGTGCATAAGTTCATAGTGCATTACATATTGCATAAGAACATGGTGCATAAGTTCATAGTGCATAAGTCCATAGTGCACAGTCAGTGTATATGTTCATAATGCATAAGTGCATAGTGTATAAGTGCATAGTGTATAAGTGCATAGTGTATAAGTGCATAGTGTATAAGTGCATAGTGTATAAGTGCATGGCGCATAAGTCCATAGTGTTTAAGTGCGTAGTTTATTTGTGCATATAAGTGCATAGTGTATAAGTTCATAGTCCATACATAGTGCATAAGTCCAGTGTATTGTGCATCATTTAGGACAACTGTTATTTACTTTTTATTGCTGAAAAAGCTCTTTTGTTGTTAGATGGTAGCTAGGATGTTGCACTGCAGTTGCTATAGGGTGTTCAAATTGTTTTTTTAGCATGTTTAGCAAGGTAGTTTTAGGTGGTTGCTAGGCCTTGACAATGCATTTACTGTACCAAATAGTTTGAAGTGTTTTTTGGCCTGTTGCTAAGGTGTTCTAGATGGTTGCTAGCCTAGGTATTTGCTATGCAGTTATAACGTGTTTGAACGGCACTGGGGTTGAATACATATAGGAACGAGAGCTGAAACTCAAAGCAGATGGTTGTGTTGGCACCTGTCTCGCTCTAAAATCAGTTTGGAGCTGTTTTCCACATGTATAAAACAGTCAAGACCTTCATGTGCCAAAAAAATAAACACCTCAGATTTAACCCTCCACACACAGCGAGTCTGTCTCAGTAACATACATCTAATGTGATTCGAGAGTATTCTTCTCATGTGCTGCCATCATGTCATACGCTATAGTCGCCACATATTTCATATACATCAACTTAAAACAGCATGGTCTTGAAGACTAAAAGTTATTTGCTTGCTCTCAACAGGTCATCTTTGACTTACAAAATGTTCGAATCCGGCCACCAGTTTGAATGGATAAACAGAAGACGGTCAAATTCTTACACATTAATCTGCATTACGAATAAACGCCTCCAGATGACACGACGGTTATTGTCATTAGAGTCTCATTAGTTGCTGAATTTTTATGCACTAAAACAGCGACAGTTAGGGAAACCACAAATTGTCGCCACATTTTAACAGAGAGGAAGTTGTGTTACAGTCCCAAAACACATGCGTATTTATTGCTAATTAAAATGGCATTGAAACTTTTACAGCTGTTCTTCTGCATTCAGAGTGATGCTTGCTCATGGAAAACTACTGCCATAATGCGAGGGTGCAGCTAAAGTGTTGTGATGTGGTTGCTAGGGTGTTCTGAGTGGTTGCTAGGTGGTTTCTTAAATTCCGTTCTCAAGTCTCTGTGATATTCTGGTCTCGGATCCCTCCGTCAGGGGGGTTTTCGCTGCCCATTTTGTCACTCGTATGTGAAAACCGTAGCCTATGTCTGATCACTTAGAAACCGCAGAGTAAACAACAGTAGTGATGATTGACTTTGCAAATACTGACAGTTTTGATCTAGAGCCGTTGACATGCAGACAGATGTCTGTGGTCACCGCATTGCATTTGCAAGCCTGTGCTGTTTTGAGCATCTCATGACATGAGTGTCTTATCCGCAGTTGACTTGAAAAGAAATAGGCCTATTTTTATGGTTTAGCTTCCTGGTTTTCTATTTCCAGTCTCTAAACTGTCGATTAAAAGTTTGGGATCAGTAAGATTTTTAATGTTTTTAAAAGAAGTCTTTTATGCTCACCCATGCTGCATTTATTTGATGAAAAACTGTAAAATAATAATAAAATAAAATAATAAAAAACATTTCTTGACCATCAAATCGTCATATCAGAATGATTTCTTAAGGATCATGTGACACTGAAGACTGGACTAATGATGCTGAAAATTCAGCTTTGATTCCAGGAATAAATTACATTTTAAAATATATTCACATAAAAAAAACTGTTCTTTTAAATTATGATAATATTTCAAAATATTACTGTTTTTTGTTTGTTCGCATTTTTAATCAAATAAATGTAGCCTTGGCAAACATAAAATACTTCTTTTCCCCAAAACGCACTTTTGAATGGCAGAGTAAATGTTACAGTTTTTAATGTCACATTTTGTAACATTTGCGTTGGTTTATTTTTGCAATATGGATTATTTTCTCATCCAATTTTTTCGAGGATGCACTGTCTAGCTTGCCTCCTTGGAGGAATGACCCTGATATATATATATTTATTTTTTCATTAAAGGGACAATAAGTATCTTTTTAGGTATTTTTTTCAAAGCCCTTCTTGATACACTTCATGCATGTGTATTGAATGTTAAATAAGTTAATGATTATAACAAGAGTGAAATTTTTTTTTTTTCCCGCCAACTGGCTATTTTTTTTTACTTAGTTAAGGGTATATTTACACAACGATGTACTAAAAAGTTTGTTTCTGTTTGTACAGTTTTTTCACGTACAGACGTCAACGTTGTCAAAATGATCCCGTTCACACGGATCCACGAAAACGACTAAAACGCTGTATTATCATGCCAGGCCAGTAGATGGCGATGCCACTTTGTAAATAAACACTACTTGACATCACCGCTTTCACAAATTCATACCTTTGTAGTTTACACCAAGACAATAACTGTAGCGTTTTCAAAAACGTGCTTTTTAAAAAATACCGTTCGCATTTTCAGTCCCCCAAAATGCCGCTGTCGTGCAAATGAACGTCCAAAAGAAAACCTATACATTTTTTTACATTTTTATTTGAAAACAATCATTAAGTAATAAAAATCTAATATTTAATAATGAAGAATTTCAGATAGCCATAAATGTGAGCATTGTAATTGTATTGTTGTTATGTAAAATAATAATAATTTACACTGAAATATTACAATAGTAATTTCTTTTTTCATTTAATCATTTTTACATTATAATTGGGCCTATTTGATTCTTAATCGCATTGTAAAAAAAAATCCCGATTCATCCCCCCCCCCCCCCCCCCCCCCCCCCCCCCACCCTCTTTGAAATGTTGTGGAAGAGCAAATTTATTTAATTACAAAGAACATCATATATCTAATTATAATACAGGTTAGTTTAATTATACTCGTTACAGACCAATTATAATATATTATATTATATTTGCCTAAATTATAGCCTGTTAATTACATTATATTATAAAAAGGCTAGTATGAACAGAAAGCTATGATGGTGTATTGATGACGGGGTTTCTTCTCTTTATCCGCTCCGTCCTGACCTGGTGTCACACGGGGTGAGACGCGCTGCTCTGTGATTGGCTGACTGTGAGCAGCACTGGGGTTGAAACATGTAGGAAAGAACGAGAGCTGAAACTCAAAGCAGATGGTTGTGTTGGCACCTGTCTCGCTCTGAAATCTGTTTGGAGCTGTTTTCCACATGTATAAAACAGTCAAGACCTTCATGTGCCAAAAAAATAAACACCTCAGATTTAACCCTCCACACACAGCGAGTTTGTCTCTTACAGTAACGCTCAGAGTCATACTGTAATCATGAGAGTGCTGTTTTTACGCATGCAGCTCATAGACATCATGTGTGTTAAATTAGATATAAAAAATGCCAAAGCAAGTGGATGCTAAAGACAAATGCAGCTTTTCTAATGTCAATTTTTGCTCAACGACTGTTAATCAGTTTTTTAGCCTGTTGTGTTATAGATGGTTGCTATGACGATAGGGTTTTGCATTGCTGTTGAATATTTTTGTTTGTGTGTGTGTGTGAAATATTTAGTTTGAAAAGTTAGTTTGTGCTTTCTTTGCACTTCTTAAATGCCATTTGTTTTTATATTTTGTTATCTAATTCAGTGACATGTTTAATTTAAATGTAGGAAATATATTTTTTATGTTGTTGTAAAATATATTGAAACTTCTTGTCATTAGGTTTTATCCTCTAAAGACCTTTGGCCAGGTTATTAAAATAAAACCATAAATAAAAAATGCATTACTTGAAATACAATAGACATTAACTATTAATAAAATAATCAAATATTATATTGTTTTAAAATAAAATAAAACATTTATCATTGCCATTTTAACTTGATGTACTAAAATAACTCAAACTAAAACATAAAATATCGATAAAAAATAGCTACTCAATGACACTAAAGTAGAACTGCTGTTGGCATTAGATTTACATTGTTTTAGTGCTTGGTGCATAAAAACCACAGCAACAATATTACACATATTTTATAATTGCATAAATTAATTATATATATAGCCTACCATTATTTTATGTATTCTTCTTATACATCCAAATACTCTTAGGAAGACAGTACTTCAACAGTTTATCTGTGTCGGCTCCATCTCTATATTCCTCAAGGGTGTTAAAGCAGTGCGAGTCCTCTGAAGAGGTGTGTGTGTGTGTGTGTGTGTGTGTGTGTGTGAATGCTGTGATCTGAGCCAGCAGAGGGCGCTGCAGCACGCGCTTCTCATGCACGCGCACCTGTCCGGCTCAACACCGACAGCGAGTCAAACCACTAATTGCTACCATGTTTTCACACATAGTAAAGGCCTTTTTATGCTTCTGCGTCATATCGACGGCGTACCCCCGCAGACCCTTCTGCGTCGACGCGAACCCCTCCGCCGTAGCTCGACGTGCACCTCCAAAAAATTGTAACTACGCGTCGAGGCGACGCAGACCACAAGGGCTGTGATTGGTCACACCCCCACC
>JARPMJ010009885.1:0-22177 GCA_033366665.1 Phoxinus dragarum
GGAAGTGACATGTTTAACACTGTTTTGGACTCCTAATAACATATAAAAAATTGCAGCAAGTGCTTAACATGTTAACAACATACTAGAAACATGCTAAAACATGCTAGCAAACATTAGCTAAGTGCTAAAGCATGCTATTACTGCAAATAAATAGGAATTTGCTGTAACTCAGGCATTGGATGTCCAATCTGCCCCAAACTTCACACATTTGATAAGCGTTCTGTCCTGAACACATGGCCATGCTCAAATTCAGTTACAGTCATAGCGCCACCTGCTGGAAACAGGAAGTGACATGTTTACCACTGTTTTGGACTTCTAATAACATACAAAAAAGTGCCAGCAAGTGTTAAACATGTTAACAACATACTAGAAACATGCTAAAACATGCTAGCAAACATTAGCTAGGTGCTAAATCATGCTATTAATGCAATTAAATAGGAATTTGCTGTAACTCAGGCATTGGATGTTTAATCTGCCCCAAACTTCACACGGTTGAATATTCTCATGTTTAACACATTTACATGAGAATATTCAGTTATAGTAATAGCGCCACCTACTGGCAACAGGAAATGACATGTTTAACACTGTGATGCTGTACTAGCAACATATTAAATATGCCATTGAGTTATAAACATGTTAGAAACCTGTTAAAACATGCTAGCAATTCTTAGCTAAGTGCTAAAGCATGCTAATGCAATGAAAGAGGAAGTTGTTGTTACTAAAGAAGGCAATGTCCAATCTTTCCCAACTTTACACGTTTGATAAGAGTCCTGCCCTGAACACATCTACATGACACTTTTCAGTTATAGTAATAGCGCCACCTACTGGCAACAGGAAGTGACATGTTTAACACTGTGATGCAGTACTAGCAACATATTAAATATGCCATTGAGTTATATACATGTTAAAAACATGTTAAAACATGCTAGCAATTCTTAGCTAAGTGCTAAAGCACGCTAATGCAATGAAACAGGAAGTTGGTGTTACTGAAGAAGGCAATGTCCAATCTGCCCCAAACTTCACACGTTTGATAAGAGTCCTGCCTGAACACATCTACATGACAATTTTAAGTTAAAGTAATAGCGCCACCTACTGTCGACAGGAAGTGACACGTTTTACACTGTGATGCATTACTAGCGACATATTTAATATGCCATTGAGTTCTAAACATGCTAGAAACATGCTAAAACATGCTAGCAACACTTATCAGAGTTATAACGCATGCTATTATCCCCATAATCAAGGACATTTTTGTAACTGACTTTGACATACTCCTCCTATTTTTACCTACTTAAATTCACATTGCCCACCATGCTCTGTCTTCCTAAAGCCACCGGGTGGCGGTGGCACGGGTGCGAGGGCCTTTCATCGCTGCTTGCAGCTTTAATTATTATTATTATTATTATTTTCCGTGTTTTAAACGCATTTTTGAGGGCCTAAACATGCACGAAAACTCACGAAAATTTGCACACGCGTTGAAACTGGCGAAAATTGACATCTGATATGCGTTTCAGAATTGGGCGGGGTAAAATGGCTCGATAGCGCCACCTATAAAGGTTCAACGGAGTGCGCCTCCCGCTACGTTTCACGTATGTGTACGAAATTCGGTACATACATGTAAGGACCCAATACCTACAAAAAAGTCTCTTGGAGCATAGCCTTAAACACAACAGGAAGTCAGCCATTTTGAACTTCCTCTATGATTTTTGTGCAGTTTTTGCATTTTCAGGCCTCGTACTTTAACGAACTCCTCCTACAGTTTTAATCTGATCATCTTCAAATTTGCTGAGTGTAATCTTAAGGCCTTTGCGACGTTAAATTGCGAAGATCTAGAGTTTTCGTCAAAGGGCGTGTCCTCGGCGGCCTGACAAATTTGATGTTTCGCCATGAAACAGGAAGTTGCTGTAACTCAGGCAAACAATGTCCAATCTGCCCCAAACTTCACACGTTTGATAAGAGTTCTGTCCTGAACACATGACCATGCTCAAATTCAGTTACAGTCATAGCGCCACCTGCTGGCAACAGGAAGTGACATGTTTAACACTGTTTTGGACTCCTAATAACATATAAAAAAATTGCCAGCAAGTGCTTAACATTTTAACAACATACTAGAAACATGCTAAAACATGCTAGCCAACATTAGCTAAGTGCTAAAGCATGCTATTACTGCAATTAAATAGGAATTTGCTGTAACTCTGGCATTGAATGTCCAATCTGCCCCAAACTTCACACGTTTGATAAGCGTTCTGTCCTGAACACATGACCATAATCAAATTCAGTTACAGTCATAGCGCCACCTGCTGGCAACAGGAAGTGACATGTTTAACACTGTTTTGGACTCCCAATAACATACAAAAAAGTGCCAGCAAGTGTTAAACATGTTAACAACATACTAGAAACATGCTAAAACATGCTAGCAAACATTAGCTAGGTGCTAAATAATGCTATTAATGCAATTAAATAGGAATTTGCTGTAACTCAGGCATTGGATGTTTAATCTGCCCCAAACTCCACACGGTTGAATATTCTCATGTTTAACACATTTACATGAGAATATTCAGTTATAGTAATAGCGCCAACTACTGGCAACAGGAAATGACATGTTTAACACTGTGATGCTGTACTAGCAACATATTAAATATGCCATTGAGTTATAAACATGTTAGAAACCTGTTAAAACATGCTAGCAATTTTTAGCTAAGTGCTAAAGCATGCTAATGCAATGAAAGAGGAAGTTGTTGTTACTAAAGAAGGCAATGTCCAATCTTTCCCAAACTTTACACGTTTGATAAGAGTCCTGTCCTGAACACATCTACATGACACTTTTCAGTTATAGTAATAGCGCCACCTACTGGCAACAGGAAGTGACATGTTTAACACTGTGATGCAGTACTAGCAACATATTAAATATGCCATTGAGTTATATACATGTTAGAAACATGTTAAAACATGCTAGCAATTCTTAGCTAAGTGCTAAAGCACGCTAATGCAATGAAACAGGAAGTTGGTGTTACTGAAGAAGGCAATGTCCAATCTGCCCCGAACTTCACACGTTTGATAAGAGTCCTGCCCTGAACACATCTACATGACAATTTTAAGTTAAAGTAATAGCGCCACCTACTGTCGACAGGAAGTGACACGTTTTACACTGTGATGCATTACTAGCGACATATTTAATATGCCATTGAGTTCTAAACATGCTAGAAACATGCTAGCAACACTTATCTGAGGTATAACGCATGCTATTATCCCCATAATCAATGACATTTTTGTAACTGACTTTGACATACTCCTCCTATTTTTACCTACTTAAATGCACATTGCCCACCGTGCTCTGTCTTCCTAAAGCCACCGGGTGGCGGTGGCACGGGTGCGAGGGCCCTTTCATCGCTGCTTGCAGCTTTAATTATTATTATTATTATTATTTTCCGCATTTAATCGCATTTTTGAGGGCCTAAACATGCACGAAAACTCACGAAAATTTGCACACGCGTCAGAACTGGCGAAAATTGACATCTGATATGCGTTTCAGAATTGGGCGGGGCAAAATGGCTCGATAGCGCCACCTATAGAGGTTCAACGGAGTGCGCCTCCCGCTACGTTTCACGTATGTGTACGAAATTCGGTACATACATGTAATGACCCAATACCTACAAAAAAGTCTCTTGGAGCATAGCCTTAAACACAACAGGAAGTCAGCCATTTTGAACTTCCTCTCTGATTTTTGTGCAGTTTTTGCCATTTTCAGGCCTCGTACTTTAACGAACTCCTCCTACAGTTTTAATCTGATCATCTTTAAATTTGGTGAGTGTAATCTTAAGGCCTTTGCGACGTTAAATTGCGAAGATCTAGAGTTTTCGTCGAAGGGCGTGTCCTCGGCGGCCTGACAAATTTTGATGATTCGCCATGAAACAGGAAGTTGCTGTAACTCAGACAAACAATGTCCAATCTGCCCCAAACTTCACACGTTTGATAAGCGTTCTGTCCTGAACACATGACCATGCTCAAATTCAGTTACAGTCATAGCGCCACCTGCTGGCAACAGGAAGTGACATGTTTAACACTGTTTTGGACTCCTAATAACATATAAAAAATTGCCAGCAAGTGCTTAACATGTTAACAACATACTAGAAACATGCTAAAACATGCTAGCAAACATTAGCTAAGTGCTAAAGCATGCGATTACTGCAATTAAATAGGAATTTGCTGTAACTCAGGCATTGAATGTCCAATCTGCCCCAAACTTCACACGTTTGATAAGCGTTCTGTCCTGAACACATGACCATGCTCAAATTCAGTTACAGTCATAGCGCCACCTGCTGGCAACAGGAAGTGACATGTTTAACACTGTTTTGGACTCCTAATAACATACAAAAAAGTGCCAGCAAGTGTTAAACATGTTAACAACATACTAGAAACATGCTAAAACATGCTAGCAAACATTAGCTAGGTGCTAAATCATGCTATTAATGCAATTAAATAGGAATTTGCTGTAACTCAGGCATTGGATGTTTAATCTGCCCCAAACTTCACACGGTTGAATATTCTCATGTTTAACACATTTACATGAGAATATTCAGTTATAGTAATAGCGCCACCTACTGGCAACAGGAAATGACATGTTTAACACTGTGATGCTGTACTAGCAACATATTAAATATGCCATTGAGTTATAAACATGTTAGAAACATGTTAAAACATGCTAGCAATTCTTAGCTAAGTGCTAAAGCATGCTAATGCAATGAAAGAGGAAGTTGTTGTTACTAAAGAAGGCAATGTCCAATCTGCCCCAAACTTCACACGTTGGATAAGAGTCCTGCTCTGAACACATGACCATGCTCAAATTCAGTTACAGTCATAGCGCCACCTGCTGGCAACAGGAAGTGACATGTTTAACACTGTTTTGGACTCATTATAACATATAAAAAATTGCCAGCAAGTGCTAAACATGTTAACAACATACTAGAAACATGCTAAAACATGCTAGCAAACATTAGCTAAGTGCTAAAGCATGCTATTACTGCAATTAAATAGGAATTTGCTGTAACTCAGGCATTGGATGTTCAATCTGCCCCAAACTTCACACGGTTGATAAGAGTCCTGCCCTGAACACATCTACATGACACTTTTCAGTTATAGTAATAGCGCCACCTACTGGCAACAGGAAGTGACATGTTTAACAGTGTGATGCAGTACTAGCAACATATTAAGTATGCCATTGAGTTATATACATGTTAGAAACATGTTAAAACATGCTAGCAATTCTTAGCTAAGGGCTAAAGCACGCTAATGCAATGAAACAGGAAGTTGTTGTTACTCAAGTAGGCAATGTCCAATCTGCCCCAAACTTCACACGGTTGATAAGAGTCCTGCCCTGAACACATCTACATGACACTTTTCATTTATAGTAATAGCGCCACCTACTGGCAACAGGAAGTGACATGTTTAACAGTGTGATGCAGTACTAGCAACATATTAAATATGCCATTGAGTTATATACATGTTAGAAACATGTTAAAACATGCTAGCAATTCTTAGCTAAGTGTTAAAGTACGCTAATGCAATGGAAGAGGAAGTTGGTGTTACTGAAGAAGGCAATGTCCAATCTGCCCCAAACTTCACACGTTTGATAAGAGTCCTGCCCTGAACACATCTACATGACAATTTTAAGTTAAAGTAATAGCGCCAACTACCGTCGACAGGAAGTGACACGTTTTACACTGTGATTCATTACTAGCAACATATTTAATATGCCATTGAGTTCTAAACATGCTAGAAACATGCTAAAACATGCTAGCAACACTTATCTGAGTGATAACGCATGCTATTATCCCCATAATAAAGGACATTTTTGTAACTGACTTTGACATACTCCTCCTATTTTTACCTACTTAAATGCACATTGCCCACCGTGCTCTGTCTTCCTAAAGCCACCGGGTGGCGGTGGCACGGGTGCGAGGGCCCTTTCATCGCTGCTTGCAGCTTTAATTATTATTATTATTATTATTATTTTCCGTGTTTAATCGCATTTTTGAGGGCCTAAACATGCACGAAAACTCACGAAAATTTGCACACGCGTCAGAACTGGCGAAAATTGACATCTGATATGCGTTTCAGAATTGGGCGGGGTAAAATGGCTCGATAGCGCCACCTATAAAGGTTCAACGGAGTGCACCTCCCGCTACGTTTCACGTATGTGTACGAAATTCGGTACATACATGTAATGACCCAATACCTACAAAAAAGTCTCTTGGAGCATAGCCTTAAACACAACAGGAAGTCAGCCATTTTGAACTTCCTCTCTGATTTTTGTGCAGTTTTTGCCATTTTCAGGCCTCGTACTTTAACGAACTCCTCCTACAGTTTTAATCTGATCATCTTCAAATTTGCTGAGTGTAATCTTAAGGCCTTTGCGACGTTAAATTGCGAAGATCTAGAGTTTTCGTCAAAGGGCGTGTCCTCGGCGGCCTGACAAATTTATATGTTTCGCCATGAAACAGGAAGTTGCTGTAACTCAGGCAAACAATGTCCAATCTGCCCCAAACTTCACACGTTTGATAAGAGTTCTTTCCTGAACACATGACCATGCTCAAATTCAGTTACAGTCATAGCGCCACCTGCTGGCAACAGGAAGTGACATGTTTAACACTGTTTTGGACTCCTAATAACATATAAAAAATTGCCAGCAAGTGCTTAACATTTTAACAACATACTAGAAACATGCTAAAACATGCTAGCCAACATTAGCTAAGTGCTAAAGCATGCTATTACTGCAATTAAATAGGAATTTGCTGTAACTCTGGCATTGAATGTCCAATCTGCCCCAAACTTCACACGTTTGATAAGCGTTCTGTCCTGAACACATGACCATGCTCAAATTCAGTTACAGTCATAGCGCCACCTGCTGGCAACAGGAAGTGACATGTTTAACACTGTTTTGGACTCCCAATAACATACAAAAAAGTGCCAGCAAGTGTTAAACATGTTAACAACATACTAGAAACATGCTAAAACATGCTAGCAAACATTAGCTAGGTGCTAAATAATGCTATTAATGCAATTAAATAGGAATTTGCTGTAACTCAGGCATTGGATGTTTAATCTGCCCCAAACTCCACACGGTTGAATATTCTCATGTTTAACACATTTACATGAGAATATTCAGTTATAGTAATAGCGCCAACTACTGGCAACAGGAAATGACATGTTTAACACTGTGATGCTGTACTAGCAACATATTAAATATGCCATTGAGTTATAACCATGTTAGAAACCTGTTAAAACATGCTAGCAATTTTTAGCTAAGTGCTAAAGCATGCTAATGCAATGAAAGAGGAAGTTGTTGTTACTAAAGAAGGCAATGTCCAATCTTTCCCAAACTTTACACGTTTGATAAGAGTCCTGTCCTGAACACATCTACATGACACTTTTCAGTTATAGTAATAGCGCCACCTACTGGCAACAGGAAGTGACATGTTTAACACTGTGATGCAGTACTAGCAACATATTAAATATGCCATTGAGTTATATACATGTTAGAAACATGCTAAAACATGCTAGCAATTCTTAGCTAAGTGCTAAAGCACGCTAATGCAATGAAACAGGAAGTTGGTGTTACTGAAGAAGGCAATGTCCAATCTGCCCCGAACTTCACACGTTTGATAAGAGTCCTGCCCTGAACACATCTACATGACAATTTTAAGTTAAAGTAATAGCGCCACCTACTGTCGACAGGAAGTGACACGTTTTACACTGTGATGCATTACTAGCGACATATTTAATATGCCATTGAGTTCTAAACATGCTAGAAACATGCTAGCAACACTTATCTGAGGTATAACGCATGCTATTATCCCCATAATCAATGACATTTTTGTAACTGACTTTGACATACTCCTCCTATTTTTACCTACTTAAATGCACATTGCCCACCGTGCTCTGTCTTCCTAAAGCCACCGGGTGGCGGTGGCACGGGTGCGAGGGCCCTTTCATCGCTGCTTGCAGCTTTAATTATTATTATTATTTTCCGCATTTGATCGCATTTTTGAGGGCCTAAACATGCACGAAAACTCACGAAAATTTGCACACGCGTCAGAACTGGCGAAAATTGACATCTGATATGCGTTTCAGAATTGGGCGGGGTAAAATGGCTCGATAGCGCCACCTATAAAGGTTCAACGGAGTGCGCCTCCCGCTACGTTTCACGTATGTGTACGAAATTCGGTACATACATGTTATGACCCAATACCTACAAAAAAGTCTCTTGGAGCATAGCCTTAAACACAACAGGAAGTCAGCCATTTTGAACTTCCTCTCTGATTTTTGTGCAGTTTTTGCCATTTTCAGGCCTCGTACTTTAACGAACTCCTCCTACAGTTTTAATCTGATCATCTTCAAATTTGGTGAGTGTAATCTTAAGGCCTTTGCGACGTTAAATTGCGAAGATCTAGAGTTTTCGTCGAAGGGCGTGTCCTCGGCGGCCTGACAAATTTTGATGTTTCGCCATGAAACAGGAAGTTGCTGTAACTCAGGCAAACAATGTCCAATCTGCCCCAAACTTCACACGTTTGATAAGAGTTCTGTCCTAAACACATGACCATGCTCAAATTCAGTTACAGTCGTAGCGCCACCTGCTGGCAACAGGAAGTGACATGTTTAACACTGTTTTGGACTCCTAATAACATATAAAAAATTGCCAGCAAGTGCTTAACATGTTAACAACATACTAGAAACATGCTAAAACATGCTAGCAAACATTAGCTAAGTGCTAAAGCATGCTATTACTGCAATTAAATAGGAATTTGCTGTAACTCAGGCATTGAATGTCCAATCTGCCCCAAACTTCACACGTTTGATAAGCGTTCTGTCCTGAACACATGACCATGCTCAAATTCAGTTACAGTCATAGCGCCACCTGCTGGCAACAGGAAGTGACATGTTTAACACTGTTTTGGACTCCTAATAACATACAAAAAAGTGCCAGCAAGTGTTAAACATGTTAACAACATACTAGAAACATGCTAAAACATGCTAGCAAACATTAGCTAGGTGCTAAATCATGCTATTAATGCAATTAAATAGGAATTTGCTGTAACTCAGGCATTGGATGTTTAATCTGCCCCAAACTTCACACGGTTGAATATTCTCATGTTTAACACATTTACATGAGAATATTCAGTTATAGTAATAGCGCCACCTACTGGCAACAGGAAATGACATGTTTAACACTGTGATGCTGTACTAGCAACATATTAAATATGCCATTGAGTTATAAACATGTTAGAAACCTGTTAAAACATGCTAGCAATTATTAGCTAAGTGCTAAAGCAACGAAAGAGGAAGTTGGTGTTACTGAAGAAGGCAATGTCCAATCTGCCCCAAACTTCACACGTTTGATAAGAGTCCTGTCCTGAACACATGACCATGCTCAAATTCAGTTACAGTCATAGCGCCATCTGCTGGCAACAGGAAGTGACATGTTTAACACTGTTTTGGACTCCTAATAACATACAAAAAAGTGCCAGCAAGTGTTAAACATGTTAACAACATACTAGAAACATGCTAAAACATGCTAGCAAACATTAGCTAGGTGCTAAATCATGCTATTGATGCAATTAAATAGGAATTTGCTGTAACTCAGGCATTGGATGTTTAATCTGCCCCAAACTTCACACGGTTGAATATTCTCATGTTTAACACATTTACATGAGAATAATCAGTTATAGTAATAGCGCCACCTACTGGCAACAGGAAATGACATGTTTAACACTGTGATGCTGTACTAGCAACATATTAAATATGCCATTGAGTTATAAACATGTTAGAAACCTGTTAAAACATGCTAGCAATTCTTAGCTAAGTGCTAAAGCATGCTAATGCAATGAAACAGGAAGTTGTTGTTACTCAAGTAGGCAATGTCCAATCTGCCCCAAACTTCACACGTTTGATAAGAGTTCTGTCCTGAACACATTTACATGAGAATAATCAGTTAGAGTAATAGCGCCACCTGCTGGCAAGAGGAAGTGACATGTTTAACACCATTTTGGACTCCTAATAACATATAAAAAATTGCCAGCAAGTGCTAAACATGTTAACAACATACTAGAAACATGCTAAAACATGCTAACAAACATTAGCTAAGTGCTAAAGCATGCTATTACTGCAATTAAATAGCAATTTGCTGTAACTCAGGCATTGAATGCCCAATCTGCCCCAAAATTCACACGTTTGATAAGAGTTCTGGTCTGAACACATTTACATGAGAATATTCAGTTATAGTAATAGCGCCACCTATTGGCAACAGGAAGTGACATGTTTAACACTGTGATGCTGTACTAGCAACATATTAAATAAACCATTGAGTTATAAACATGTTAGACACCTGTTAAAACATGCTAGCAATTCTTCGCTAAGTGCTAAAGCATGCTAATGCAATGAAACAGGAAGTTGTTGTTACTCAAGTAGGCAATGTCCAATCTGCCCCAAACTTCACAGGTTTGATAAGAGTCCTGCCCTGAACACATCTACATGACACTTTCCAGTTATAGTAATAGCGCCACCTACTGGCAACAGGAAGTGACATGGTTAACACTGTGATGCAGTACTAACAACATATTAAATATGCCATTGAGTAATAAACATGTTAGAAACCTGTTAAAACATGCTAGCAATTCTTAGCTAAGTGCTAAAGCATGCTAATGCAATGAAAGAGGAAGTTGTTGTTACTCAAGAAGGCAATGTCCAATCTGCCCCAAACTTCACACGTTTGATAAGAGTCCTGCCCTGAACACATCTACATGACACTTTTCAGTTATAGAATAGCGCCACCTACTGGCAACAGGAAGTGACATGTTTAACACTGCGATGCATTACTAGCAACATATTAAATATGCCATTGAGTTATATACATGTTAGAAACATGTTAAAACATGCTAGCAATTCTTAGCTAAGTGCTAAAGCAAGCTAATGCAATGAAACGGGAAGTTGTTGTTACTGAAGAAGGCAATGTCCAATCTGCCCCAAACTTCACACGTTTGATAAGAGTCCTGCCCTGAACACATCTACATGACAATTTTAAGTTAAAGTAATAGCGCCACCTACCGTCGACAGGAAGTGACACGTTTTAAACTGTGATGCATTGCTAGCGACATATTTAATATGCCATTGAGTTCTAAACATGCTTGAAACATGCTAAAACATGCTAGCAACACTTATCTGAGTGATAACGCATGCTATTATCCACATAATAAAGGACATTTTTGTAACTGACTTTGACATACTCCTATATTTACCTACTTAAATGCACAATGCCCACCGTGCTCTGTCTTCCTAAATCCACCGGGTGGCGGTTGGCACGGGTGCGAGGGCCCTTTCATCGCTGCTTGCAGCTTTAATTATTATTATTATTTTCCGCATTTAATCGCATTTTTGAGGGCCTAAACATGCACGAAAACTCACGAAAATTTGCACACGCGTCAGAACTGGCGAAAATTGACATCTGATATGCGTTTCAGAATTGGGCGGGGTAAAATGGCTCGATAGCGCCACCTATAAAGGTTCAACGGAGTGCGCCTCCCGCTACGTTTCACGTATGTGTACGAAATTTGGTACATACATGTAATGACCCAATACCTACAAAAAAGTCTCTTGGAGCATAGCCTTAAACACAACAGGTAGTCAGCCATTTTGAACTTCCTCTCTGATTTTTGTGCAGTTTTTGCCATTTTCAGGCCTCGTACTTTAACGAACTCCTTCTACAGTTTTAATCTGATCATCTTCAAATTTGGTGAGTGTAATCTTAAGGCCTTTGCGACGTTAAATTGCGAAGATCTAGAGTTTTTGTCGAAGGGCGTGTCCTCGGCGGCCTGACAAATTTTGATGTTTCGCCATGAAACAGGAAGTTGCTGTAACTCAGGCAAACAATGTCCAATCTGCCCCAAACTTCACACGTTTGATAAGAGTTCTGTCCTGAACACATGACCATGCTCAAATTCAGTTACAGTCATAGCGCCACCTGCTGGCAACAGGAAGTGACATGTTTAACACTGTTTTGGACTCCTAATAACATATAAAAAATTGCTAGCAAGTGCTTAACATGTTAACAACATACTAGAAACATGCTAAAACATGCTAGCAAACATTAGCTAAGTGCTAAAGCATGCTATTACTGCAATTAAATAGGAATTTGCTGTAACTCAGGCATTGAATGTCCAATCTGCCCCTAACTTCACACGTTTGATAAGCGTTCTGTCCTGAACACATGACCATGCTCAAATTCAGTTACAGTCATAGCGCCACCTGCTGGCAACAGGAAGTGACATGTTTAACACTGTTTTGGACTCCTAATAACATACAAAAAAGTGCCAGCAAGTGTTAAACATGTTAACAACATACTAGAAACATGCTAAAACATGCTAGAAACATTAGCTAGGTGCTAAATCATGCTATTAATGCAATTAAATAGGAATTTGCTGTAACTCAGGCATTGGATGTTTAATCTGCCCCAAACTTCACACGTTTGAATATTCTCATGTTTAACACATTTACATGAGAATATTCAGTTATAGTAATAGCGCCACCTACTGGCAACAGGAAGTGACATGTTTAACAGTGTGATGCAGTACTAGCAACATATTAAATATGCCATTGAGTTATAAACATGTTAGAAACCTGTTAAAACATGCTAGTAATTCTTAGCTAAGTGCTAAAGCATGCTAATGCAATGAAAGAGGAAGTTGTTGTTACTAAAGAAGGCAATGTCCAATCTTTCCCAAACTTTACACGTTTGATAAGAGTCCTGTCCTGAACACATCTACATGACACTTTTCAGTTATAGTAATAGCGCCACCTACTGGCAACAGGAAGTGACATGTTTAACACTGTGATGCAGTACTAGCAACATATTAAATATGCCATTGAGTTATATACATGTTAGAAACATGTTAAAACATGCTAGCAATTCTTAGCTAAGTGCTAAAGCACGCTAATGCAATGAAACAGGAAGTTGTTGTTACTCAAGAAGGCAATGTCCAATCTGCCTCAAACTTCACACGTTTGATAAGAGTTCTGCCCTGAACACATCTACATGACAATTTTAAGTTAAAGTAATAGCGCCACCTACTGTCGACAGGAAGTGACACGTTTTACACTGTGATGCATTACTAGCGACATATTTAATATGCCATTGAGTTCTAAACATGCTAGAAATATGCTCAAACATGCTAGCAACACTTATCTGAGTTACAACGCATGCTATTATCCCCATAATCAAGGACATTTTTGTAACTGACTTTGACATACTCCTCCTATTTTTACCCACTTAAATGCACATTGCCCACCATGCTCTGTCTTCCTAAAGCCACCGGGTGGCGGTGGCACGGGTGCGAGGGCCCTTTCATCGCTGCTTGCAGCTTTAATTATTATTATTATTTTACTACCTTTTGGGCACTTTTGGGGGCCTTAACGTGCTCAAAAACTCTTGAAACTTTGCACAAATGTCAGAACCCGCGGCCATCAGGGCCCGACTGAAGCTGGGACCCGGGCGTGGCAGGGGGGCTCGGCAGCGCCCCCTGGAATGGGATTCAAAAACATGTCCATATATCAAACACGCTTGCATGTAATAATATGAAACTCGGTACACATATAGATCTCATCGGGCCGAACAACTTTCGTGCTCTAAGTTTTACGCCAGTCCAACAGGAAGTCAGCTATTATGGGCTGTATGGAAACGCATGTTCTGGCATTTGAAACACTTCTCCCAGAGAATTCATCCGATGACCACGAAACTCGGTGTGCATGAAGTCAAGACATGGAGGATGATAAATTGCGAGGGGATTTTTGATATCTCGAACGGTTTGGCCGTGGCGAGGAAACAAATTTATGGCGAATATTGGAAACAGGAAGTGTGTTATAACATCCTCATACATTAATTGATCTTGATGAAACTTCAGCAGTGTGTTTGTTGTAAGAGGCCGATCACATGGATGTGACTATTGTGAGTCAAAGTTATAGCGCCACCAACTGGCAGCAGGAAGTGTGTCACTTTAAAAATGCTTTGAAATCACCCTCTTATTTTTACCGATTTGCTTCAAACTTCATCTGTATAATGTAAACACACGGCAGATGTAGACCTGTGAAAGGATTATTGATATCTTTAAATCATGTCGCCATGGCAACGTATCAAACTTTAATATTCTTTTTTAAAGTTTTTGAGACTCTTAGCATACTTCAAATTGCATGAAACTCGACAGACACTTTACATTTATTGCCTAGTACACTTGTGCACAGTTTCAGAAACGGGCGTGGTAAGGGGCTCAGTAGCGCCACCTTTAGTCAAAAATGGGGTATTAGTTTTACCTACAGTAACAAAAATCGGTATCTATATTTATCTCCACGAGCCGGACAACTTTCTAATTTACAGTCATTAGCTCCGACCAACAGGAAGTCAGATATTTTGGTTTGAATGTGATTTGATGGGAATTTTGCCAGTCTCTCTCAGTGTCTGTGTGTGTGAGAGAGAAGGGGGGCTTTATTTTAACCCTTTCTCTGCTGTGTGGGACTTCTCGGGCACTTTTGGGGCCCTTAACGTGCTCAAAAACTCTTGAAACTTTGCACAAATGTCAGAACCCGCGGCCATCAGGACCCGACTGAAGCTGGTACCCGGGCGTGTCAGGGGGGCTCGGCAGCGCCCCCTGGAATGGGATTCAAAAACATGTCCATATATCAAACACGCTTGCATGTAATAATATGAAACTCGGTACACATATAGATCTCATCGGGCCGAACAACTTTCGTGCTCTAAGTTTTACGCCAGTCCAACAGGAAGTCGGCTATTATGGGCTGTATGGAAACGCATGTTCTGGCATTTGAAACACTTCTCCCAGAGAATTCATCCGATGACCACGAAACTCGGTGTGCATGAAGTCAAGACATGGAGGATGCTAAATTGCGGACGGATTTTTGATATCTCGAACGGTTTGGCTGTGGCGAGGAAACAAATTTATGATTAAAAAAGGATGCATAAAGTGTGTTATAACTTAGTTATAGTTTTACCTACAGTTACAAAACTCAGCGTGTATATTGATCTTATCAAGCCGAACAACTTTCTAATTTACAGTCATTAGCTCCGACCAACAGAAAGTCAGATATTGTGGTTTGAATGTGAATTGTGTCTCTCTCTGTCTCTCTGCCATTCTGTGTGTGTGTGTCTGTCTGTGTGGGGTGGGGAGGGGAGGGGGGGATCTGTGTATGTGTGTGTGTGTGTGTGTGTGAGGAGGGGGGCTAGTTTAGTTAACCCTTTCTCTGCTGTGTGTAAAATCTCGGGCACTTTTGGGGCCCTTAACGTGCTCGAAAACTCTTGAAATTTTGCACACAGGTCAGAACCTGCGGCCATCAGGGCCAGGCTGAAGCTGGTACCCGGGTGTGGCAGGGGGGCTCGACAGCGCCCCATGGAATGGGATTCAAACACTTGTCCGTATATCAAACACGCTTGCATGTAATAATATGAAACTCGGTACACATTTAGATCTCATCGGGCCGAACAACTTTCGTGCTCTAAGTTTTACGCCAGCCCAACAGGAAGTCGGCTATTGTGGGTGGTATGAAAACGCATGCCCCTGGAATTTGAAACACTCTTTCTAGAAAATTCATCCAATCGCAACCAAACTCGGTCAGCCTGACGACAAGACATGGAGGATACTAAATTGCTGACGGATTTTTGATATCTCGAACAGTTTGGCCGTGGCGAGGAAACGAAATTATGGCGAGAAAAGAGAAACACGATGTGTTATAACGTCTTCATACATTTATTGATCTTGATGAAACTTCAGTAGCGTGTTTGTTGTAAGAGAGCGATCACATGGATGTAACTAATGTGAGTCAATGTTATAGCGCCACCAACTGGCAGCAGGAAGTGTGTTACTTTTGACAAAAGTGGGGGGGTTAGTTTTTGTGTGTGTGTGTGGGGGGGGGGGGGGGCACACACAGACAGACTCACACTGATACAAGCTCTAAAGCAGACTTCTTCTCGACAGTCAAAGCGGGGTTACGTTATTGCCCGTCGTGCACAGGAACCCGAAAGGCAACGGGGGGTGGCGGCTTTTTATATATATATATATATATATATATATATATATATATATATATATATATATATATATAAATAAATATAGCTGCAAGCAGCGATGGAGGGCCCAAGCCGGTGGCAGCGCCAGCCCGGTGCCTTTAGTGTAACTAAAGGCACCAGGGTGGCAGTGCCACCGGCTTGGGCCCGTAATCGCTGCTTGCAGCTATATTTATTTATATATATATATATAACAGCTTTTCTGTTGTTGTTTTTTTACAGGGTCATAATATATCATATCTTTAGTTTGTCAGTGCGTTTTGTGGTGTTAGGAATTGTTTTTCGGCGCATTTCAGCACTAACTCAAAACGTGCGTACATGTACACCACCTCCTGAGCTGGCGTAGGATTTGAGCGTGCCGTACGCCAACGTCCATATTGATAAATCGCAAAGTCACCGTGGTTTTGGGTGTACGCCAGGTGTACGCTGGAAATTTGGTATACGCACTTTTGATAAATGAGGGCCATTGTGAACAGGGCAACCTACATGATGTTTGGATGGCCTTTAAATCAAACATATTATTAGGGGCCAAGCACTGAAAGTGCGTAGGCACCTATTGTTTCTGTTCCCGTTCCTATTATTAGGGGCCAAGCACCGAAGGTGCGTAGGCACCTATTGTATCTGTTGCCGTTCCTATTATTATTATTCTTCATTGTTCCGACTGGGCGTCTATGGCAGCCTATAGAACCACTTGCGGGAAAGTTATGAAATTTGGCACACATATAGAGGACAGTTTGAACTATCACCATAGCAAATTTGGAGTCTCCAAATCAATCCCTCTAGCGCCACCAACTGTCCAAAGTTGCACTCATGTTTATGCTAATAACTTTTGAACCATAAGGGTCATTATAGTTTTCCCGCCATTTTGAATTTTCCGAAAAACCTACTTTTTCTAACTCCTCCTAGGCCGTTGGTCCGAATTTCACGATGTTTCAAGTTGATTCGAATAACCGTTCTCGAATACCGCGCAAATAAATTTTACGTAGCACTTGCGAAAACAGGCTCAATGCTGTATCTTCACAACGCTTTATCAGATTCAGATTCAGATTCATTTGGTACATGTCATCACAAGCATAACCTGAGGCTACATGCTGCGTTTCGGCGCAGCGCCACCTACTGGTCCGGAGATATGAAGAATTTATGTTTTTGCTTATAACTGATGAACGGTTTGTCCAAAAATCATAAAAATGGTCTCGTTAGATTCAGGGCGCCATGCTGAGTCGACTGATATCTAATTTTCCCATATCGGCCATTTTGGCTGTCGGCCATTTTGAATTATGTGCTAAAATGCTGTATTTTATGAACGCATGAACGTATCGTTACCAAACTCAGTATGGGTCATCAGTACAAGGCCCTAAAGGTACTCAAAAGATTATGGGACAGCACCACCTTTTGGTCAAAAGTTGTAACAAAATTTCCCAAAATGCTAATAACTTTTGCATACATTTGCCTATAGTAATGACACTGGTCTTCATAGATTCCTTGGGTTATGCTGAAAACATAGATACCAATTTCGCCATAGTCAGCCAAACTTCCTGTCCGCCATCTTTATTTCCTTTTAAAATGTACTTTTTCAAACTCCTTTCAAACGTCCGATTTTCACCAAAATCGGATCTTGTCATCTCCAGACCGTGGCAAGTAAAAGTTATGGATTTCGTGTCGATAGACAAAACCATGGTCGTATACCGCAGATGCAAAGTTGAGGCATGATGCCAAAATGACTATTCAGGCTTTATATCTGCAATGCCTTGACATATTGACACCAAACTTTGTATGTGTCGTCGTCACTTCACTCTGACCACATCACAACAGTTTTGTAACTGCGCCACCTATTGGTCGAAAGTGATAATCTATTAAATCATATTTTTAAGTTAATGCATGTGATTTTTCAACCATTTTGCCAAAATTCGTCTTTAAATGTCTTCAATTGCTCCTTGCTGGAGTTGGTCTCACACTCCCAGCCACTTTGGCACGTCTTGTCGTCTTGCTTGCGCTTGGCCCCGGTGATTGCTGCTTGCAGCTATATTTGTATCTTGTTATCATGTGTCTCTGGACATAAAGCACTTTTTTACAAAAAATTTTTGCCATCATATAAATACATGCTAAACCAGTGCATTGCAACATTTTTTCTCCCCAGTGTGATTTACTGTGTAGGAAATAGGCCTATTTGGTAAATGTGGTAATGTAGAGATGACTGTTTAAATATGTTGTCTAAAGAGTGCTGGTGAATGCAGTGCAGTTGTCAAAACTCAGTAAGATCCATGTGTGTTATCTGCAGTAAAGACCCGATGTGTTTGAAAACATCTGTACAAAACAAGAGAGAAACCTGTGCTTTTTATTTGTAAAAGCAGAACACCTTCTAATGTACAGGGGTATTCCAGAAAGCAAGGTTAACTTACCGTCAGATAAACCTTGAACTCTTGGTTGCACTGTAAAAACCCAACAAGTTAAGCTAACTCATTTTATTTGAGGAAACCGATTGCCTCAATTCATTTAAGTTTATAAAAAACAATAGTTATGAGTACTCTGAACTTATTTGAATCGAGTTCACTAAAACAATAATATTCCTTAATACACAAATACATTTTTACTAATTCCCGTGGGCTCACCACCTGCAGGAGGGGCCATAAGGAACACGGTCTGCTGAGAGGATCGGGCGGCAGTCGAAGGCGGGGGCCTCGACAACCCGATCCCCTGGACACCGGAAACTAGCTCTAGGGACGTGGAACGTCACCTCGCTGGCGGGGAAGGAGCCTGAGATTGTGCGTGAGGTTGAGAGGTTCCAACTAGAGATAGTTGGTATCACCTCTACGCACGGCATAGGCTCTGGAACCACATTTCTTGAGAGAGGATGGACTCTTCACCACTCTGGAGTTGCCCATGGTGAGAGGCGGCGGGCTGGTGTGGGTTTGCTTATAGCCCCCCCAGCTCAGCCCCCATGTGTTGGAGTTTACCCCGGGTGAACGAGAGGGTCGTTTGCCTACGGGTCGGGGATAGGTCTCTCACTGTTGTGTGTGCCTACGGGCCCAAACGGCAGAGCAGAGTACCCGGCCTTCTTGGAGTCTCTGGGAGGGGTGCTAGAAAGTGCTACGACTGGAGACTCCGTCGTTCTACTGGGGGACTTCAATGCTCACGTGGGCAATGACAGTGTAACCTGGAGGGGGCGTGATTGGGAGGAACGGCCCCCCCTGATCTGAACCCGAGCGGTGTTCAGTTATTGGACTTCTGTGCTAGTTACAGTTTGTCCATAACGAACACCATGTTCAAGCATAAGGGTGTCCATCAGTACACGTGGCACCAGGACACCCTAGGCCGTAGGTCGATGATCGACTTTGTGGTCGTTTCATCTGAACTGCGGCCAAATGTCTTGGACACTCGGGTAAAGAGAGGGGCGGAGCTGTCAACTGATCACCACCTGGTGGTGAGTTGGATCCGATGGCGGAAGAGGAAGCTGGACAGACTCGGCAGACCCAAGCGTACTGTAAGGGTCTGCTGGGAACGTTTGGCCGAGTCTCCTGTCAGAGAGATCTTCAACTCTCACCTCCGGCGGAGCTTCGACCGGATCCCGAGGGAGGCTGGAGATATTGAGTCACCATGTTCTCCACCTCCATTGTCGAAGGCGGCCACTCGGAGCTGTGGCCGTAAGGTCTCCGGTGCCTGTCGAGGCGGCAATCCCCGAACCCGGTGGTGGACACCGGAAGTAAGGGATGCCGTCAAGCTGAAGAAGGAGTCCTATCGGGCCTGGTTGGCTTGTGGGACTCCTGAGGCAGCTGACGGGTACCGGCAGGCCAAGCGAACTGCAGCCCGGGTGGTTGTGGAGGCAAAAACTCGGGCCTGGGAGGAGTTCGGAGAGGCCATGGAAAATGACTATCGGCTGGCCTCGAAGAGATTCTGGAGAGGGAAGCAGTGCCCTACCACCGCTGTCTACAGTGGAGGTGGGCAGCTGTTGACCTCAACTGGGGATGTCGTCGGACGGTGAAAGGAATACTTCGAGGATCTCCTCAATCCCGCCGTCACGTCTTCCATTGAGGAAGCAGAGGCTGAGGGCTCGGAGGTTGACTCGTCCATCTCCCAAGCTGAAGTCACCGAGGTAGTCAAGAAACTCCTCGGTGGCAAGGCACCGGGGGTGGATGAGATTCCGCCCTGAGTACCTCAAGTCTCTGGATGTTGTGGGGCTGTCTTGGCTGACACGTCTCTGCAGCATCGCGTGGCGGACAGTACCTATGGGATGGCAGACTGGGGGTGGTGGTCCCTCTTTTTAAGAAGGGGGACCGGGAGAGTGTGTTCCAACTACAGGGGGATCACACTTCTCAGCCTCCCCGGGAAAGTCTATGCCAGGGTACTGGAGAGGAGATTACGGCCGATAGTAGAACCTCGGATTCAGGAGGAACAGTGCGGTTTTCGTCCCGGCCCGTGGAACACTGGACCAGCTATATACCCCTCTCTAGGGTGCTGGAGGGTTCATGGGAGTTTGCCCAACCAATCCACATGTGCTTTGTGGATTTGGAGAAGGCATTCGACTGTGTCCCTCGAGGAGGCCTGTGGAGGGTGCTCCGGGAGTATGGGGTCCGGGGGTCCTTTGCTAAGGGCTGTCCCGGTCCCTATACGACCGGAGCAGGAGCTTGGTTCGCATTGCTGGCAGTAAGTCAGACTTGTTCCCCGGTACATGTTGGACTTCGGCAGGGCTGCCCTTTGTCGCCGGTTCTGTTCATAATATTTATGGACAGAATTTTCTAGGCGCAGCCAGGGGCCGGAGGGTGTCAGGTTCGGGGACCACACGATTTCGTCTCTGCTCTTTGCGGATGATGTTGTCGTGTTGGCCCCTTCAGACCAGGACCTTCAGCATGCACTGGGAAGGTTTGGAGCCGAGTGTGAAGCAGCTGGGATGAGAATCAGCACCTCCAAATCCGAGGCCATGGTCCCTCAGTCGGAAAAGGGTGGCTTGCTCACTTCAGGTTGGTGGAGAGTTCCTGCCTCAAGTGGAGGAGTTCAAGTATCTTGGGGTCTTGTTCACGAGTGAGGGAAGGATGGAACGGGAGATTGACAGACGGATCGGTGGCAGCTGCCTCGCAGTAATGCGGTCGTTGTACCGGTCTGTCGTGGTGAAGAAAGAGCTGAGCCGCAAGGCGAAGCTCTCGATTTACCGGTCAATCTACGTTCCTACTCCTCACCTATGGTAGGGGGTGGGCGATATGGCAAAAATATCATATCACGATTTTTTTTCAGGAAAATCACGATTCACGATTTTATCACGATTCCTTTTCATGTTGGTTTTACTATTTTGCAAGTGACTGAGCATCACAGCCAAACTAATGTCCCTATTTTTAAAACAAAGCCTTAGGTAACAAAATATAAAATAAAAAAAGAATGGCAGACATTTAGGCCAAAGTGGCGAAGATAAAAAATCTTTGTCATTTTCTTTGGTTATTAAAAATTAAGAACAAAGATACATATACACAACTTAATATACAAATTAAACTAAACAGTGCTTTATTTTTTCAGCTACAGGTGTATTTAACTAGCCTGGCACCGCCCCTCCTACGTACTTCCACAATAAAACTGTGCAAACTCCTTTTTATAAATAAGAAATAAGACGTAATAAGAAAAAGTGCCGTTTATTATACACCTGCACACAGAGTAAGATTATTGATTGCTAATTATAATCGATAAAGTAACATTATATACAGGGACACTTAGTGTATAGACATTGTTTAAATATTTACTCTTTGTACATAAATAATTGATCATGTACATCAACATTCAAAGTTACAAAAAATAATTAAACATGTACATCAACATTCAAAGTTACAAAATATGCAAGGAAGTAGTTAAAGTGCTACAGCTCTCCAGTCTTTCAGCCGGGCACGCATCCATTGCCATAAGTCCTTAAAGTTGACCTTGGACAGAATGTTTCTGTTGAAGTTAGGGAATGCAAGTGAAATGTCTTCCCGGTTGGTGTTTGAAAACTTCGTTCTTGTTTCCGGCCAGTTCCGTCGCATGCCATACATCACGACCACACGCTAGCGATTGGTTGTGACAGATCCAGAGTGATTCAGG
>JARPMJ010009886.1:0-22177 GCA_033366665.1 Phoxinus dragarum
CTATACACAATAATGCATTTCTCAATGGTGAAAAATGAACAGAGAGGGACTATTAAAGATGACAGTTGAGTCCTTTAGATGAGGCTTCAACCACAGAAAATCAATTGTGCTTTATGGTGTAGTGGAGTATGATCAATTACCATACAGCATGTATATGAGTACAATCATCCAGATAATGGCTAGGGCATTTAAACTCAAATTTATTAAATACATAATGACAGTGTAATTCTAATATGGAATTTTACACTATTTAAAGGATTTAGTTTAGATTAGTTGACCCAAAAATGAAAATTCTGTTAAATAATTTCTCTGTCCCTCCATTGACAGCTACACAACTGATGCCTCAAAAAGTTCATAAAGAGATCATAATAATAATCCATATGAATTGAGCGGTTTAGTCCAAATTTTCTGAGACCTGATTGCTTTATATGATGATGAACAGATTGAATTTAGGCTTTTATTCACATAAAAACATTCATCAACTCACACATCAGTAAATTTTCTTTCTTTCTTTAAGAATTGTTATTATATATACTATTGTTAAAAAAAGTGGGGTTGGTAATATTTAAAAGCAAAAGTAGTCTTTTATACTCACCAAGGCTGCATATTTTTTGTTTAAAAATACAGTAAAATATGAATAACTGTTCTATTTTTAATATATTTTAAAATGTACTACAACTACAGTCTCCTAGTCAGATTAAACTGTCCAGCAGCATGAAAAATGACATTATTGTCAAGTATCTTCTATTATCTGTGTTTAAAACTAAATGCAGCCAAACATGGGCCAGTAAATCTAGACCGCAGAAATATATTTAAGCTCAAAGGTTTGGTCATAATTCTTTTATTTTATGTTTTTGAAAGAAATCTCTAATGTTCACCTGCACTAACTGATAGAAAATACAGTTAAAAACTGTAATATTGTGAAATGTTATTACAATTTAAAACATGTTTTTAATATATTTTATATTATTTATTCTTATGATGGCAAAGCTGAATTTTCAGCATCATTACTCCAGTCTTCAGTGTCACATGATCCTTCAAAAATCATTGTAATATGCTGATTTGCTGCTCAAGAAATGTGTTTTAATATTATCACAGTTGAAAACAGTAGTGCAGTTTTTGTGGAAATTGTGAAACTTTCTTTTCTTTGAAAAGCTTTTATTAAAAAATATAATATTTTGTAACAATATAAAAGACTTTACTGTCACTTTTGATCAATTTAATGCATCCATGCTGAATAAAAGTATTATTATTATTAAAATATATATCTTACTGAGCCCAAACTTTTGAACTCTAGTATACATTATTGTTTTATTATTATTTACATTACTTTACCTTCATGTCATTACAAACCTGTATGCTGTTATTATTATTTTTACTGTGGAAAACAAAAGTTTATATCAAGTCTTATGGAGTGAAACGATAGGTTTTTGTGAGGAAAAGACTGAAATTTAATAATTTATCAGCAGTTTTTATAAAATGTAAAATAATAAATAAAAGCATGAGGGTGTAAGTAATGCTGTTGACTTCACCCTGCCTCCGAATCCTCACTCTTTCTCTCTGTCAGTGTCAACAGATTTCTAGGGCAATTTCACTATAGTGTATATATCACATGACCATTTGTTGCTTGCTCTTCCTATCTATTCAATGAATTGTTTACCTTTGTTTATATACACAAAAATTGCAGTGTGTGTATTTCCTATTGTTTTGGTTTCGAGATATTAGATGGAAAGGATCTCATGCTTACAAGCTAATGACGTTACTGTAGCTTTTCTCACGCGGTACTTCCTTCAAAATAAATTCCAGCATTCGAGAGGTACATATGGCAATTTATCTGTTCACTAAAATACCTTACTCTACTGTTGAGTAATAAAAACGCAATCTCCACGTCGCTTTCAAAATATCAAACCCCTCAGTCCTCGCCATCTCTGAAAAGCCAAGCCAATGTTGGTTCTTGTTTTATTACGAGCTCTGCCGTTCTCTTTTTGCCAGCAGTCTCTCCTCTGCTCGGCGTTTGTTTTAAACTAAACGGGTGATTCCCCGGAGGTTCGATATTTAGCATGTCAACCTTTCTCGCTCGCTATTCCACTCCCACACCAGACACACGGCAAAGTAGCCGGAGCAACTTTCCTCTGTTTATTTGACAAGTGACAAGGATTGATGATGCATTATTGAAATGAAAAGTTGCATGGTGTACCGTTTAAAGCAACAAGAAACCACATACTGAATGCAATATAATTATTTTTCCTGCCTCTTCTCTAGAAAACTTGCTCTGTAGCGCTGACTTGTCTAATTCTATCAGTTTTGGAGTGCAGTGTTGTGCACTGCAGGCGGCCACTGTTCGGCTCTCCTGTGGAGTTGAGCCTAACCGAAGCGGACTGAAAGAGGCTTATTAATCCTACCGCTGCACATGCTCTCTTCAGGCCATGACAGTGCAGCACAAACGTCCAGCCACAAATAGATCTCCAAATGTAGATCATCCAAATACATGAAGTGCAAACTGTGAGGGGATTCATCCTGTACAAAGTCAAGCGATAGCGGCTGAAGGAATCCGTCGCTAACAGGGACTGACATTGTTGAGGTTGGCGGTCAGATAGGAAAGATGGGTATAGGCTTCCACCTGAGATCATATCTCTCCTCGGTCTGGATGTGGGCAGCGGCTGTGCAAGTCTCTTGTCTTCATTTTTTTTTACTCGTGAGCGATTCTCGCCAAACCTGTCAAGAACACATCTAGGGTGTATTTATCCCTAAAGTCAAAAGAAAATAATTCAGCTTCATTTTGCTTAAAGAAAAGAAACATATTGTTAGCATATAAGTGTCATGATTATAAAGCACATTTCCCATTTAATTTTAATTACTGTAATGCAAAGAAACTTATTTTTTTTTAATGTGCCCTTGCTTAATAAAAGTATTATTTCTTTTAAAAAAATCTTACTGACTTCAAACTTTTACAGTAATTTGGTAATTTTACAAATTGATCGTTATGACTAATGGCAATGCAAAAAATCGTAATGATTTAAAAAAAAAATGTAAAAGAGAATTTAAAAAAAATAATAATAATCTTCTTTTGATTAGCTTATAGAGATTATGTCTACATTGACTATCATTCTATCAAATACAGTTTAAAAGGAAGACTTCCTTGTGAACAATATTTGACCAATGATGTAATTTCTTCAGCTCTGATACAATGTTGATATCTGTAAGATTAAGGGCATGTCTGCACTCAGAACACAGAGAGCTGCCCAGATAACGTGTCATTGTTATGTCCTGGACGAACACTATTGGATGGACAATTTATGGCCTTGCAACACCGCGAGAACAAAAAAAAAAATGCTGTACAAATCAACCCTTGAAAAATTTGCCCCACAGACCATCTAAATGTCAGACAGACAAATGACAGAGCGATGGCTGAGATGAGAGGGCTCGTGGGAGAGGACGTAGACGATGCTGTACGGGAATTACACACAGGCTTAGATGATAGCGTTTTTATTAAAAGCACTTATCAACGGTGGCGTAACCTGGCCCAAATCAGGCCTGCAGCTGTAAAATGATGGCGGTTGCTTGAAGTGGGGCCTATTACCACTCATTAGTTCCCACTGATAGGGCTGATGGGTAGTGCAGAAGGAAGTGATAGAGGGAAAGGTCAGCGTATGGATCTTGATTTGACCTCTCTAACCTGCTGCTGATGGGCAGCATCTGTCATCCTTACATTTAATTTAGCTGAGATAGGGTGGTGCAGAGGACATGGAGATAATAACCACCTCCCTCTCTCTCGCCCTTCTCTCTTCTCTTCCTCCGCAAATACATTGCTTCTTTGTCCTGGCCCAGTTGGACCGCCATTGACCCACCTGCTACATGTTTGTTTGGACTATGATCTCTCCTTGTTCTAAAGGGTTTGAGTCCAAGGGAGGCGATTGACTCGGTTTCAGGGATGTAATTCAGAGTATATGAGGAATGTGTTGATTAGATGTGACTGGAATGTTCTGTAGCTCTTCTGTGAGATTATGTGATTTGAGCGTGTGTGTGTGTGTGTGTGTGTGTGTGTGTGTGTGTGTGTGTGTGTGTGCGTGCGTGCGCGCGAAAAGCCTTTGGAATATTAATCACACTGCTTCGCATGACTCAATAAAATTAAGCTTAACTCCTAATTATCCCCACTGTTATTAAGAGAGGTTGGTTAAGAGTCATTTCTGTCCCACTGCTGGCAAGATGAACTTGTTAAAAGTAATTTTTGACTGCCAACAGAGAAGAGAGAACAGCTGTTTTGCAAATGTGGAATGAAAAGGCCTCAGACCATAAGGGAGTTGGAAGTTCGTAATCGAAATCCGTCCTGTTAACTTTCTTAATTTGCGTTTTTTGATCATGTATATTCTATTTTTGTGAGGTATTTTTACTAAAACATTTCAGTGCAAAAATTCCTATTTTAATGTTTTTCAAAATCTTTGTTGCTTTTTACTCCATCATTTTTAGTAATTACCTGCTTTCTGACGGTCAGAAATTTGCATGAATGCTTGAATCAATGCTTGAACACACAATTATTCTTATTTCTTTTATTATTTATGTAATTATTTTAATTTCTTCTATGTAAAGCACTTTGAATTACCACTGTGTATGAAATGTGCTATATAAATAAACTTGCCTTGCCTTGCCTTGCCTTGACATGGGTCAATGACAAATAAAATATGTCTATGATAAATACCAAGGTCTTTCACAAAACTCTTTGTCATATCACATTGTATGGATAAAAAGCAGATTGCAGATGTATACACCTGTCACATTATCTCACTTTTGTTTAATTTTCGCTATCTCATTTTCGAAAGAAGAGCTGTAATCAAGAGCCATACTCAACAAAGTGCATCAAACATTTTGGTAGCTACACAGTATCCCAATATAGAAGCGCAGTTAAACCCTCAGGAGTTTCACCACCCTTTGAAATTTACTGTGAGGCATATTTTTTTTCTGTTTCCACCATATGTGTTTTGTTCTCTTGCATACAGAATTAGAGTGCTGCATGTGCAAAGGAAAGTGGGAAATAGAGACATCAGGCCTGAGATTGACATTCTACAAACAGATTTTGCTCTTTTCCCCAGGGCACCATGCATGACTCTGTGACTTCCTGAAGCCTTCTCAGAGAGAGCTAGCAAAATATCCTGCCAGCATAGCAGTCTGATACAGCCAAACATAGCACAGTTTGTTCTTAAATCATTCGGAGGGGGTTCTTTTCTTTTTCTATTCATACTTTTTTGGGGGGAAACTGCTGTCTGTGGTTAGCCTGGCTCCGTCCTCCTACGTACTGTACTTCCGCTCAATTTTAATTTTTCTTCAGTACTACGTCTGGGTTTGTGGTGTATTCTTCGGTTTTCTCCAATCCGATCAGCGAACAGAGGGAGTGGCTGAGAACGATGACGTTGAGGTTGTGCGCTAGTTTGAGTCGTCGTACGTCACGACCAAATGTTAGCGATTGGTTAAGGCAGATCCAGAGTGACTCTGGGCAGATCCAATAGTTTTAAACTTCAACAGAGTACCCACCTACAAGGAAGTTAACGCTTGTCAATGGAGAGCGGCCAGACTGTACAAATGAAATGTACGAGAGTCTGGTAGGACCAGGCTAGTCTATGGTGACCGGATGCCATAAATCATGAAGCGGCCCTTTCATTATTGCAGATCATGGAACCCACCACTATTTTAATTGGTACGAAATTACAAATACAAACTTATCTTCACTTTTTGGGGTTCAAGGTCATAAAATGCAGATCAACATTTTTATAACATACAATTATATATGCAATCCCACTCTTAAAGGGGTACTTCATCGCTGGCAAAATGGGCTTTCAATAAAACATGGCTGCCTATATGGTAGAAAGGCAGGAAAAAAAATTAATCAGTGCTATACCTGGCTGTAGAGAAAAACAGAAAAAGAACTGTTGTCTTCCCTTTTGCCAAATAGGTAGGAAAACTTCAACACCCAAAATGCACTGGGCAAAACGCCATCACGTACAGGTATTACTATTATTAATAGACAAAGTACGATACAGTTTTCAGCGATAACCCTACCCTTACAATAACTGTTCTGTTAATAACCCTCTGTTGATCCGACTGTCCGTGGGCGGGATAAAACTGTGGAAGGATAATCTGTAGTTTTCATGAAAGCCCTGTAGCTGTCAAATTTCTGACAAATAAACACAAATTTTAATTCTCTAATTGTCATAGTACAGTATTTCAGAACTCATTTAATATATGACTCAATATTTCCCACCTTTCTATTTCAGTCGTAAATACACAAAAACACAATGACGAACACAACCAACGAGCTGCAAACCGTTATTTAAAGTCAGTGTGGGCATAAATGAGTTTAGATGTTATTACCTTTTTTTTTTTTTTTGCAATAAGTTGTGCATGTAATTTACCTTTTTCACTAAACTGGATTTCAAAGACCATTGTACTGCCAATAAGTTTAGATGTTGCCCTGCCCATAACTTATCCCTAAAGATGTGAACAACACTGATGTAGAAGCACTGAACCCTGATTCTAAGCCTAAACTTGACATGAACTGTAAACTTCCCCCTTAAATCTGAGTTGGTTGATTAAAACATGATGTTGATCCCGGAACATGATGTACTTGGTGAAATCCCGTTCACCGTGCAACATGATATGTCACATGGTCAGAGGACTTGTTCTTCCTGGGGCAAAAGATGAAGAGGGACAGCCTTCCTCTCTCCTGGCAGATCTAGAGGAGGAGTAGCAGCAGAGAGACACGAAGACGGACTTGGTTATGTAACTAGAAACCTTGTGTGTGTCCTCTCTGGGTTCACATTTACAGCCCTGACAGAGCTTGAAGACACCCTGCGTATCTCTTCCTAGGCTCTGCCACTTTGCATTAGTGTTTGATTTCATACTCACTGATAATTGGCCCAGTTTGTGTTTTTATTTTTGTTCTTTTTCACACTGACATTGGGCTTTATGGCAACAGAGATATGAACAATGACACAATGCCACGCTAAGTGACACAATGCATCCAACCCAACAATTCAGAAGATATGTTATTTCTATTTATAATGAAGAACAGAGAGCGAAAATGTCTGCGTTAAACTGATGCTGGAGGGTAAATGATTTCATGCATCAGGAAATGTTCCATCTATAGCTCAAACCAACAACATTGCGGTGACCCAGTCTCCTATTGGATTCTTTATTCGTTCAAGATCTCTTAACTCAGTTTTGTGCTCTGTGTAATATACTTCAAGTCTTGACAGTTCCATTTATTTACAATACAAGTTCATCCATCCATCCATTTAGAACCTAGACAGTCCAAAATTATATATGGTGTCTGAATAACTTTTGGTTTGACTGTGTATATATCATCATCATCATCAATCGGCTGTAAACAGGGAAGGTTGACAGTCGGTCACTAATTTTGTCCATTCCATACGATTTTTGGCGACTTTTCGTAGTTCGCTCATTGTTGCTGGTAAGTCCTTGTTTATTAGTTCGTTGTGTTGGTGGTATAGCTTTCGAGCTCTGCCTTGACTTCTTTTGCCATGCCGCTGTTGTGGCGCGTACAAGACGTACTTGTTGATCAGGTCACTCTCATGTCTTCTTAGGGAGTGTCCGACGAATCTTAGCTGCCTCTGTTGTACTTGAAGGACAAGTTGGTTGCGGCCGACTCTTTCATAAACCTCTTTATTGCTTTTCTTGTCCAGACGTTTTATGCCAAGCATGATTCTGTAACAGTTTGTAGCAAAGCTGTTGAGTTGGTCTCTAAGTTTGCTGCTAAGGATCCAGCTCTCGCAGCCATAGAGCAGGATTGAGACACACGCAGATTCGAATATATTTATCTTAAGTGTAATTGGTATAGTTCTTGACTGGAATACGTTCTTCATCTTCCAGAAGGCCCCCCATGCTTGACCTCTTCGGATTTTGACATCAGATTCGCTAGATGTAATATGAGAACCAAGATATTTAAAGTTCTTTGTCCATTTGATGGTCTGTCCATCAAGCTCTATGTGCTGATGACTGTGTGTTGCCATGTCTAGACTGGTGTGTTCTTGGTTACTCATTGCTTCTGTTTGGAGATATATATATATATATATATATATACATACAGGTGAAACTCAAAAAATTTGAATATCGTGCAAAAGTTCATTTATTTCAGTAATTCAATTTAAAAGGTGAAACTACTATATTATATAGACTCATTACATGCAAAGTGAGATATTTCAAGCCTTTATTTGTTATAATTTTGATGATTATGGCTCACAGCAAAACCCCAAATTCAAAATTAGAATATTGTGAAAGGGTTTTCATAAGCTGTAAGCCATAATCATCAAAATTATAACAAATAAAGGCTTGAAATATGTCACTTTGCATGTAATGAGTCTATATTAGTTTCACCTTTTAAGTTGAATTACTGAAATAAATGAACTTTTGCACGATATTCTACTTTTTCGAGTTTCACCTGTATATATATACAGTATATATACAATTTCACAAATATTAATATTGAATTAAATATATATATATTATTTATTTATTTATTTATTTTAAATGTCCAATCATTATAGTACAGTATTTCTGTCAGTTGAAACAGAAGTTGACATTTTTTTCATTTTAAAATAAAAAAAAATTGAATAGGCTTTAAACCTCAGATCTGAATGCTAACATGCATATAATAATACTCACAAAAACGGTAGGCTTTCATTTCTTGCTGTTTCTCTCCCTTCCGTGCTGGCAAAGGCGTTCTTTCTTATTCATAGCTTTCAAAATAAATCAGTTCAGACAAAATGAGATGTCAGCCAAGGGACATGACAGCCTTTCAAGCAAACATGTTCGGCATTGGATGCAATGGCGAGGACTCTGCATTGAGAGCTTCCTATCTGACTATAATTCACTCTGTTAGCTGAAAGAACTATAATGAAATAAACAGAACTGAGCATTTTGTTCTCAGAGAGAGTGCTTTTGCTTATTGCTTAACTTGATAAATAACTTCTGTCATGTGGCTTAATTCTCACACCAATGGATGCTCCATTTCTTCAACTATCGTGTTTAAAGTTTCACAATGTTACACAATCAATTGTCCCCACAAAACCAAACATGGAGTTTTATTTTGAATGTTACAGAGTCTGTGTTAAAACACACCCAGTGTTTAGCCCTGTACACTGTGGCATGTGTGAAATTCAATTATAGTCATGCTGTCCAGCCTCTCTGAGCAACACTGCCTAACTGGAGGAAGCACCGGCCAGGTGGAGACCCTGCAGGAACCCAGCACTGAGCACACCGCCCTGGCCAAGGCCATAAGATGGACCACTGCCATCTTCCTACACCACAGTCTCATGATCCAGACACACTGGGAGTAGGGAACGACCACCGCCGTTTCCACAGACGCCGGGCTCTCAGGGTCGCTGCCACAGAGATGCACATTGCATAGCACTTTGCTCCATAATTCATACTAAGTTCTTAAAATAGTGCCCTTCCGACAGTACTCAGTGTTCCATAAACTCACTGAAATAGAATCAATGCTTGCGCTTATCCTGAACACAGGCTGAATAGAAAGCACCATATTTACAGAATTGGGCTTTGCTTGAGAGCAAAAGTACAAATATTAACCCCATGTACAGGTGAAGCAATCACATACTCCTGTACTTTTGAGTGTCACACAACAATTTTTTTTTTCTTTTTTTTTTTTTTTCTCAAAATAACTGGCATGTGTACTTGAAAGATTCTCACTAGGGCTGTTGCAATCTTTTCTGATCATTTTAGACTTTCCAAATCTCTTACTTTAAATGTTATATTAGGCTGTTATATTATAATGTAATATACATATATGTTATAACATAATATATTTTTTCTTCTTGTTGTTATACATGTATATAATTGTACTATTATTAATATTATTATTAATAATAATATAATGCAATATGTTATGTTATATTATAGTTATAATATAGTTTTTGGTCTTGTTGTTATATATACTGTGTATATATATATAATTTATAATAATAATGACATTTAATAATGATAATGCATTTTAATAATTATATTATTATTATTTAGTTAATAATATTCCTTAATTATGAAGAAAACGCAAAACCGTTTTAAATAGTTTTCCATTAATAATATAAATTATACACATCTTAAGAAATGGCATTATTGTTGTTATTTTATTAACAATTATTTATTAACAAATTACCAAACCTAGTTGATTTTAAGTTAATTATTAGTTTGTCAATAATATTATTAGAAAAATGTCATTATTATTGTTGTTATATGAATAATAATTACATTTATTATAAATATTATAAATGATAATAATAATAAAAAACAATCATTCTAGAATTACTATCAATAGATAATTTTTTTACTTTTCTATAATGATCTAAATATATTGGCATTTACTATAATAAAGTTCAAATTAATTAAAATTGCAAAATAATTTTTCAGACGATTATGTAAAAATCATGTCATGCCTTGTTCTCACAGATGTGCAGTTATCATATTCCCATGGCGAAAGCATGTAGCCTATATATATATCCTCTCTGGTTAAAAAAATATAAAAAAAGTTATTGAAAGTTATATGTTGTGGATGTAGCTTTTGAAAGGTGCAATGCTTGATGCCACCGAATCTGGTCATCTATTGGACATGACTGGTGCGCCAGTCAAACTGTCCTGCTGGTAATGGTGTTGACAGTGTGGGGGGAAATACAGAGGTTACTGCAGAGCCCCCTTTATTATCCATGCTCAATGATAACAGGCATGTGTCGGGGAAACATCAGGCCAGCCTCTCTGGGGTCCATGCAAACTCCCCCCTGCGAACCCCCTTGACTGGCAGGCCAACTAATGGGTCCTGACTGAGGAAAATCAGCCTCTGTTAAGAGGAAGCAGCAAGTCCTGCCATAGGCCAAGAAAGAGAGGCCAAGCTGTATTCAAGGAAGAATCCAAGAGCATCCTCAACCTATTCAATATATTCCTTCTCTCTCAATATGAGGTCGGATTCTTCCTGCAGGCTGGTCACTCGCCACCCGTCACAAATAATCCATAAATGCCGACAGAATAGGAAGAGCTTCATTAGTAATGTCATCGGTATGATAAAATGATTGTCTCGTTCAAGCTGCATTCCACTGGTCTTCAACACCTGATGAATAAGTAATGTGTGTTTTCCTCCTCAGTATTACCATTTCTAACCGATAAAGCTGATAGCAAAACCCACAAACCATTTTATCACGCATTAATGACAGGACACTATTGAGATTAAATATCTCCTTTTCAGGTTAAACATTCATTAAGCTGAAAAGCCTCCTCTTTCAGTCGATAAACCCACTCAAAGCTGGATTTTTGAAGCTGGCTGATGCAACAATGGCAAAAATGAGCATCTAATTTTACTGTCTGTGAGAGGAGTCGGAACATGAGTTGATCATTTTGTCCATGTCATTATTTATATTTTACTGAAAGTTCATTAAATACATTCACAGTGTAACACATTCACTCTTATACCTAATATGCTGAAAGCGACTCTTCACATTCAACTAGGAATTACATTAATCACGTAAATGATATAGCAAAATTTGACAAAGGCAAATAGTTTGCTTCACTTAATATTGTTTTTGATCATTTAAAGGGGTCATGACGTGAGAAATCAAATTTGCCGCCTTTATACTTGTAATTTGTAGGTCTTTGTACCATTAAAACATCCTGCAAGTTTCATAGCTTAAAACGTCCTCCTCATTATAAACAAAGCATTTATTTAAATGTGCTGTATGTATTTTGTTTTTTACTGTATAGCATAAAAATACCATATGTTTGCAGATATTCTGGAAACCCGCCATGTTCTCATACTCGTTTCTCTGAGAAACAATGCCACAGCCAGTTATTCTACTTTGAAAAGTTATTCCATGTCAGAATATCGGTTTTTGTTTTGGTCCAACTTACCCAATAGAATTTCGACACCCTGGGTGACCAGTTGGCAGAAAAACACAGCGTATTGCCGCCATGGAAGCCAGCAAATGAACTGGGGCAGAGATCACAGATTGTACCCGACCTAAAAAGCCTCGGCATCCATCTAAAAATCTCTGAATGGGAGCATATTAATATTCAATTCAATTCAATTCAAGTTTATTTGTATAGCGCTTTTCACAATACACATTGTTTCAAAGCAGCTTTACAGAAAATGCATTTTAAAAATATACATACAAAAATACAGTTAGTTAATCATGAAATTTAGGGCATAACATATCGCCGGCGTTGGGTCGTCTCTTCACAGGCGTCGAGTCGTCTCATCATAGGCGTTGGGGCATCTGAAGTCTCCATGAGAGGCTGGATACATAACTGGAGCTGACGAACTCTATTTGAGTTATCTCGGGACAGGCATCCCGAGATAACAACAAAAAAGGCAGATGGGAAATAATTAGCGTAGCTGCTGTTCATAATATGAATGCATTTGATCTGATTTAACTGTAGTATAAAAGGTATGAGATGCATCATGTGAATGCTTGGATAAATCAACTCATCAACTTAAAGTGTGTAAGTCTCCTCGTCTTTCAATTGTGATTTGCGCTCGCTTCTGTTGTGTGTGCTCAATCCGGCAATCTGCGCGAGCGTCCACTCTGAGGAGGAGGGGGAACTAATATTTGGATATTTTGACTGCAGTACCCATTTCAACCACTAGCTGTGAATAATACACTGCACATTTAAAGGCACTGAAGTGGAGCATTATTCAGTGTGTTGACTGAGTTTCCACTGAAACAGGAAGACAGGGCAGGACATATCGATCAGCTCCTCCCCTTTTAAAAAATAGCCAATAGCGTTTAGTTTAGAACATATCACATCTCGGCCAGAGCTGTTGAACTCTGTAAAGCCGCAGTTTCCTCCTAATCTCCTCCATGTCGCTTTAGAATACCGCATTCTGTGCAGATTTCAAAAGTCTGATACGGTTTCGACTCTATGCTATCGTGTCTCTGGACCGGAGCAGACTGTGAGGCACTGCGGTGGTTCGCATGATACTAACGTGAAACCAGACTTCATTTGTCCCAATGGAAAGCACACTGTCTGAATCGTTCCCTATCGCGTATATAGTGCACTGTGCTATTCACCATGTAGAAAATAGTAATTGTGTAAAAAAAAGTGCCGCAGCTTCAGCGTCTAGTTACTGTATAATGTAGGGGGCGGGACTCTTCAGATTCTAGAGAGCATTTGATTGGACAGAAAATCTGATGAACAGATGAAGTGCAAAGTGATGTCTCATCAAAATCATTGACCATATTAGTGGAAGTGAGAGACTTTATGTTTTGAACGCTTATGTCTTCTAAATGGGAATTTTGTGAATTTTGTCATTGTTTTGTAGCACACTAGCTTAGATAACCTTAAAGGTAGTGTATGGAGTTTTCAGCGGCATCTAGCGGTGATGTTTCAGATTGCAACCAATACTTTTACAAGCGAGTGCTCGTGCGCGTGCTTTCTTTTGTTTTGTATTATTATGTGGAGTTTGTGTTGGAGTCTGTATTGTGCTAGTCGTTTCCTAGTATTAGCAGACTCCATGTCATAAAGTTGCAGTGTCGTCGCTGTTGAGTGCAAAGTCAGTAGACGAGGCGAGACACTCGGGAGCGCGCATGCAGGTCCCAGTCACGTCACTGGATTTCGCTGCAAATCCGACCCGGAGACTTCACATAGAAATAGGAATACTTGCTTTCAGAGGTAATAGCAAAACCCGCCAAGTGGCTCATTTTATTGTGAGATTACAACCCCTTCACACATAGGTAATAAAAAATGGATTAATTTTAGTAGAAAAAACTTCATACAGCACCTTTAAGGCTAACATATTCATACTAAAAAAATTTTTGTTAAAGTTAAAAAGCCACATAAATTTCCATTTTTATTTCATGGGGACTTTAATCAATCTCCAAAAACAGCTCGTTTGGATATTGTGGGATTTATTATGTCACACGGGCAAATACATTAAAAGTCTTTCAGACAATGAAACCACTTTGAGGACTCAAAAACAACATTAATTTAGGCTTTTTTGTGATCTGAGTCACTGTTTTTTTCAATAAAAGTATAGTTCGGGATAGTTCGCCCAAAAAATGAAAATTCTGTCTTCATTTACTCATCGTTACAAACCCGTTTTATGTTTGTTTTGACTCAAAATATCTTATTTGATGTTCTACAACGAAAGAAAGTCACACATGTTTGGAATTACATGAGGGTGAGTAAGTGATGACAGAATTTTCATTTTACAATAAAAAATATAATTAAACATAGACAAGAACCAAACTGTGACCCATGACACTGCAGGATATCCCTCAACACGCAGCATACTGAGAACCGTTTTTATTTCTCTAGTACAAACTGATCAACAGCTAAGGTACAAGTGTGACGTATTTCTGGCGGCTTTGACGAAACAGCACATGCTCCTTCGTCTCTGATAGGTGGAGCCCATGGCAGCGTCTTCAGCTCCCGTGAGCATGCACAGCGAGCAGACAATGAGAAACAAGGGAAGGCTTGATAAGAGCGAGGGAGCTGCTGCTAAAAAAAGGAGGGAGTAATTAGTAAATGTCGTCTAAGAGGAGCACGGTGAATTAGAGGCCTAGTGGATCATGCAATTAGGGGTAGACCAGTCTCAGCACAGCGCAAAGGGTGGAGGGGACACAATATCTCCAGCCATGTTCATTTTAACCATCATTAGGAATCTTTCAATAAAGTTTTATACATTTTAGACTTTAAAAACATAACCAGTTTCTTCTTTGAGCAGTGAAACTAAGTTTGAAGGGAGACTTCAGAAAATGTTACTCAATGTACCCTCATGTCTGAATTTATTTCTTCTGCGAAACACAAAAAAGTTTTGTTGACCCCTCTAACTTTCATTGTAAGGACAAAAACAGTTGAACATTCTTCAATATATATATATATATTTTATTTTTTTTGATAGTCATACAGGTTTAGAATGACACGAGACCGAGCAGATGATGACACATTTTTCATTTTAATTTTTTCATATTTATACATATACAGTCAAACCGAAATTTATTCAGAAACCTTCAACATTTCTCACATTATCACAGGTTATTCGCTATAATTCACTGGGTTTGGCCATCCTTCTGTTAGACTCTCTCACAAATGAATTAGGTTGAATAGCTGTCAGCTGTTAAATTTAACAATTTTATAATACCAATTTAGGTCAACCAATAAAGCAATGTTTAATTTAGTTCAGTCTGTGGTGTAATATATTTGTGTTATTAATTCTAGAAAAACACGTACTTTTAGTCCGTATGAAGAATTTTTGGGTACAATATGTCACAGTTTATTTTATTTTGCTATCCTCTTACATAAATTAATTATAGTGTCCTGCACCACTAGTAAAAAAATATAAACAAAATTATATCTGGTGTCTGATTAATTTTTGGTTTGACATACGTATATATATGAATATATATTACTCTAGCTGAGTCTGCAAAGACAATCATTTTGATTTTCCCTGATAAAAAGTTAAAACAAGTACTTTTGACTCTTTTGACTTTGGGGCGGGGATATCTGTTTGATTGGCCAATGGCAGTTGAAGGGAGTGTTCAGGATACCTGTCTGAAAACAGTCAATATGTTACAGTTATTTCTGTTAGAAGAGACACAGAAAAGACACACTTCTCCTTGAACATGAAGCATAAGGTACTTCTTTTCCCCCTTTCAAAAGATCTAGTTAGTAATGTGAGATGTTTGATCATTTTGCCATCTCTTTTATAAATGATGTGCCATCTCTCATCCATGTAAAATGTGCTGTGGTGAGGATGTGTTGGGAAGATTAGGCGAGTGTAAGAGGACAAGGATACCTAGAGGAGTTTTAACATGATTTTTCTGTCTCTGAGCCACACGGTCAGCAGTTGCTGTTGCTTCCAGAGAATGCTGATTCAGATTGCGGCAGACAAAACTGTTGCTTTTACTCGCTTCATCCATACCAAAAAAAGAGAAGATCTTGATGAAACGCATAAATCCACGCATGAAAAGAGCAGAGCTTTCGAAACTCAAGCACCCTCCAATCCACATACGAGCACTGATGGACGGCACTCGGTGTTATCTCTTTCCTTGCATGATGTGCATCTATGCAAATGTATTCAAAAGATGACGTGAGCAGGTGGCAATCATCAGTGACAGTGACAACTATTTAAAACCATACACAGGGATATGAAAATGATACCAGCTTTTATTGTCAGCAGTTTTGTTAACGTAACCAAGTAGTAATGCATGCTAATGTTAATTCCACATGAAATATTTTATCGAAGGACGTGTCTTTTATAAAAAGGTGTCGCAGTGGGCCGTGAGGATTTATGACTGTGTAGTACTGTGGGGGAGCAGATAACAAGGATAAAGTCATAATAAATCTTGTCTGTGAAGTAGCCAGCAGACTGACAATGCCAGATTAAAGCCTGTGCCTTTTAAACAAATTGGGTGCTTAAGGAGCATATTGCCTGTGTGCGAGAACATGTTTTATTGTTCAGCCACATTAACGCTGAAACAAAGAGGAGCGTCACCCGACGGCACGTCACAGGACCTGACGAGACTAGATAATTGGTTCCTCAATTGATTGCCATGAAAATGGTGAGGTCAGTGAGCCGGGGGGGGGTTAAGGATGACCTGGAACACGGTCCGTCACAGCATCTAGAGTTCTCTCGTGAATTCGATCCAGTGTCCACTGACCTTTACCTTCTTTATCCAACACCAATTCTCTGCAGACAAACGGCAAGGAAATTCCTATCTGTGACTGTCAATTACAATTTGAAACTTTATGATTGGAATTAAATAACCCCTTTGGATGAATTTGGATGATAATGTAAAAGTCTATATTTCAGAGCTTTGTTTAGAATGGAGAATAATTCTACACAAGATAAACCATGCAGATGGTGAAGCGCCGTTGTTTTTATTTTTATTTTTTGAAATTTGTATGACTTTCTACTTTCAGTGGAACAGAAAATATGAATTTAAAGAATCTTTATGCAGCTCTTTTCCATGCTATTAGTATCTACTGTAATCTCTTTTTATGGCAAGAACTATATAAAGAAATCTTCCAGAATGTCTCGTTTTGTGTGCCAGAGGGAAACCTAACAGTGTGAGGGTGAGTAAATAACTTTTAAAGTCGCAATGTAACGGAAGAAGCGACATAAATTTTCGTCTGTATAAAGTGCTGCAGGGATGACGTATTTTTGTAGGCTAAAACTTTCAAAATTAGCTAAATCTTGGAAATAATTTCAGTGGTTTACACAAGCTTAATGCTGGTGACGTTGAAGTTCGTTTAATGCCTACATTTAGCTTTTTACTTTTTAACTATTACATTTAGGCTTCAGAATTCAGTTGTTTATTTGTGAAGATTATCTTGATGGACAAAACATTTAAGAATCATAAACTTTTGTTGGTCACGTGCTTATTTTCAGAAATAATCCAAAAGCCAATTGAAAATTCCTGTTGGGTTGGCCTTCCGGGGTGGCCTACAAAAACACATAATCACTGCACATCATTTTAAGAAAGGGACTGGGCTTGAAAATGAACTAAATGATTGGATAAGATCAATAAGATGCATTTAGAAAATAGATCAGGTTCCATTTCATGCCATGTTTTGTTAACTTGAGCCAATTTACTAACTTCAACACACACTGTATCCAAAATACCAAACCTGAAAGTGAGATAGGGTTAAAAAAAAATATTCTCTCACCTATTTCACATATTATTCGTCGAAATCACTGACATCATGTAGGATGTCAGGAGTCAAATCTCTACAGGAAAGGGATGAATGGAGGCATTACGAACATGTCCTTGGTAGAATTTTTTTTTTCTGCTTATGGTGAATCACAGGCATGGTCTCAACAATTACAGGACATAAAGAAGAGGAAATGACAGAGATGTTCAAGGAGTTGCTGGGCTTGAGCACAAACGGCCGACCACAACTGTCATCAATGCAAGGTTTGAGGACATTAAGCCCTTCCGTTAGCTGGTTAATACAAAAAGAAGTATTTTAAAAGAAGCTTCAAAGACAAATGTTTTTCTTGGAAGTCCTGGTATGGGTGCAGTGAAAGTGCAACAACCCTGAGAGATGCAAAACAACTTTCCTGCAGGGCGGCAGGGAGGAACGCTCATTGCAAATGCTCCTTTGATTAACTGAGCAAATGAAAAGCCCCGCTTGATTTACTAGCAATCGACCACTAATTATCATTCACACAATTGATTACAGATAAATGCATTGGCCGGACAATCCATGAAATAATTTATAGCTACCTTAAGGAAGGTGTACTGAGCTTGATTATGAACTTAAATGATAATACCATTGGAAATAATGCTTGAAAATTCATGTTCCTTAAGAAAAAGACTTTTGACTATAGGAGCAATTTGATAATCAACATTTTTCAATAGACAAGTTAAATGGATATTTTCAGATATCTCTCCAAAAATAAAAATTCTGTCATTAATTACCAGCAAACCTGTAAGACGTTCGTTCGTCTTCGGAACACAAATTAAGATCTTTTTGATGAAATATGAGAGATATCTGTCCCTTCATTGACATACGCAACTACCACTGTGACGCTTCAAAAAGTTCATAAAGCGACCGTAAAACGAATCAATATGAATTGCGCAGTTTAGTCCAAATTTTCTGAAGAGACTCGATTGCTTTATATGATAAACATATTTAAATAACAATATAAACATTGATCAACTCACACATCAGTTGTGGTAAACAGAAGCTCAAGTATTCGCTTACTGCGAGAACCAATGAGGTTCATTCTCGTGTTACGCCGCACGTTTGAGCTTCAGCAAGAACCAATGAGTTTGTTCTCGTGCGTCAAGGTTCAGTCGAGCTTCTGTTTATGTTCGCTGATCAATGTCAATAATTGAATAAAAGACTCAATTAAATCTGTTCATCATATAAAGTATCTTTAGAAAATTTAGACTAAACCACTCAATTCATATGGATTAGTTTTACGATCTCTTTATGAACTTTTTCATAAGGTAGTTGCGTAGCTGTCAATGGAGGGACAGAAAACTCAGAATTCATCAAAAAGATCTTCATTTGTGTTCTAAAGATGAACAAAAGTCGTACAGGTTTGGAACGACATGAGGGTGAGACATTAATGACAGAATTTTGATTTTTGTGTGAACTGTCCCTTTAAACTTTGAGTACATAGGTAATTATTTATCAAATATAATTTCATTTTTTTGTTAATTTTATTTAATTAGTTTGTATTTGTATTATATTTAAAACAATTATAAAACGGAGAGTTCCGGTGTATGCTTCTGATATTTTTTATTTATTTAAATAACGTTTTAATGCTAAATTTAGTAATCGAATTTTTACTTATTTATGTATTTTTTTATACATAGGCAATACGGCACTCTAATGTGAATGTATTGTTAGGTTTATCTGCAGTGCCCTTTAGCAGTGACTATAATATTCACAATTTAGCACAACCTAAATTAACTTGTTGCTTTTTATAGCGTCATTTCTGTCAAATACAATTTCTGACATAACTGCAGTAGCCTATGCCGCCTCTCTGTTACAATGATATTCGCCGTTTTGGAAGCCTAGATGCCACTTCAGATGCAGATTATGTGTTACGTTTAGTGTAAACATGGCACGTAAGTCTCTATATTAATAACACCACTGGTTCGTCCGTCGCATGAATCGAAATGCAGCCGTCATCAGTGCAGCAACATGAACTCAAGTGACTGTAAAAGTGTGTTTGTCGCTCTGTCCGAGGTTCTGAAACCAGATCACGTGACGCCACTGCCTCATTCAGCAGTGAGCGCGCGCACTGGTTTATAGAGAATTTCACGTGAGAACGCGACAAACCATCACTCGCATACACTGAAGCCTACTTCTCTCCGCTCACCGAGTCACAGAAGAGCTTACGGGAGGCATTGTGTATCTTTTCCACATAGCTTGAACACAATCGACAACATTACGATGGTAGACTTTGGCATTCTTCGTTTTTCTCTGCGCTTCTTCCGTACTTCATGCCAAGGCGGTGATTGCAGTGGATGGGCAGAACGTGCCAGGCTTCGTTTCTAATCCAGAAAGTGCCCGTCTGCTCGGGGATCTCGTGCTAAGAAGATGTAAGGATCGAAACAAGCCGTTCCTCCCCCCCAAAACCAGCATCTTCTTCACAAAAATGCAGAAGGGAATTCGACTTAATGATGGTCATGTCACCTACCTGGGTCTTTTGGCAAAGAAAGATGGCACGAGACGAGGCAGTTTAAGCAAAAAGAGCTCAGACAACACAAAATGGCACACCAAGTGGTTTGCTCTGTTGCAAAATATGCTTTTTTATTTTGAAAGCGAGTCCAGCTCGCGACCTTCGGGATTATACCTGTTGGAGGGATGTGTGTGTGACAGGGCGCCCTCACCCAAACCTTCAGTGTCAGCCAAGGAGTGCTTAGAAAAACAGGTACGGAATGACAACTTTTGTGCATACTTCTGTAATGCTGATATAGACCGTTAGAATAGAGTTACTTTTGGGGCAGGGCAACTAAAAATCGGCATTTTTTGCTTCCAGCCAGCAGCGACTGGGGGGTTTGTTTTATGCGTAAAAATGATGAGCATGCGCTCGAGACAAGCAACAATTTTACCACCAAGAAGCATCTACTGCTTTGCTCAGTGCTCGGAGATTTATTTATTTTTTTCATCTGATATTTCGTTTACTTTTTTCAAGTATGGTTTCTCTGTCATGTCTACTTTTCTTTGGAAATGAGCATCTTTTGAACGACATCACGTTACGTTACAGTTAAATCCAATTACGTATATGTTACATAATATCCGTATCATTATTGATATACTCACTCTTGGGTCACATATACAAACCCAAACGTTGGTTTACATTTTTTAAACCCAACGGTTGGGTTTGTCCAGATGTGACCCAACCATGGGTTGAAACAACCCAGCATTTTTAGAGTGCTAGATTTGTGATTACATAAATTTTAGGCTAAATGAATTACCCAACAAATATTATGTGATTTACTTCTTAGTCATTTAAAGGCCTGGTTCATCCAAGCAGTACAAATTCTGTAATTTACTCACCCTCGATGTTTCAAACATGACTTTCTTTCGTTAGTTAGTGAAACTCAAAAAGAAACGACAGCTTCAGTCACCACTCACTTTGTATGGAAAACGAGTAAATAAAACCGAATGGTGACTAATTATCTGAGTCAGTAAGATTATGCCGTGCATTTCTCTTTGTGTTTCACTTAAGACATATAACAAAAGGAGAGGAAATGACAGAAGTAGCCTATTTTAAGTAGACATATTACTACAGCGGTTTATGCAGTAGCTAAACTTAATTGTCAGTATCACGCTAACGGTAGTCAACAGTTTATTGACGTTCAGCGTCTTTCATCGTTTAATATCCGTTTAGCTTTCCAGGAAAAATGGTTCTTATTTTTCAGCGTTTCTCCTCAGAGACATTTCAGTTTTGCCTGTTCCGCTCACTACTTCACACAAGAGAGAAAATGACGCTAGAGATGCACTTAAAAAACCTCAGAGTCGCCATCATGCGGAAAACTGGCGTAGAATCGCAGTCTGTTTGACGTATTGATTTAATTCCCGCGCTGATATTAATAGCATCCTACCTTGGCAACTGCGTCTTCACAACGTGTTTAATAACAAATCGCTTCCAAAACTGCACTTTATGTTCACAAGACACTGTTTGGCCGTCTGGAAAGGTGTTATGCAGCATTTTTATGTCCTTTGTTCGTGTTAATATGATCCAACCATTACAGAGACACTGCTTATTAGGCTAAACCAGTGATTCCTTCAAATATGTCAGATATGTTAAAGTAGGCCATTTAATGCAGCCTAGTTATCATTGAAACGGTCACGTGTTGTGCCATCCTGGTTTGATTTCAGAGTGATTATGTATCAACATTTGTACATACTCAATGGAGCCCACCATGTTGAGATCACATGACCAGCAGTGTCATCATGAAATAAAGTTCAACAGTGCCTGATCACTTTTTTTTAGATGTCTTGGTTCAGCAAGTATTTTCTCCTTTGGCGGTGAAAATTTTTTTTGGTAAAAGCCATGAACAACACCAGCCAGCTAAAAGGTGAATCACAATACAAACTTTATTTTGAAGCAAGACATGTTTGACAATTGGACAAAAAGACACCAGTACAAGACTGCGTAGTTAATTAGGGAAAGTACAGTGGTCCTCAACATGCTACAACT
>JARPMJ010009887.1:0-22176 GCA_033366665.1 Phoxinus dragarum
TGCTTCACGATCAATTTCAAAGTTCCCTGCGACTGTCACCAGGGGGCGGAATGCAACAATCGTCTGCGAATGTCGTGTGCAGTGGAAAGGCGGCTTAAAGCCATGTAGTCTAAACTGAATGAATGATGTCAGATTGTGATTGTCACTGCCCTTTTTTTTTTTGTGAACAACATTCTAAATTACTATCTAACTCACTCTATCGTTTTCGTTCTTTCCTGTCTCTTTTCATCTTGGTTTGAAGTGGACCTGAAGTGTTGCCTTCCCAAGACACATGGTCTCACTCGAGTGAATGATATTCTTCAACATGAGTGAAATAAGATACAATATCATTCCTTTATACCTGTAACCTCCTTCACCGCCGCAGCAGTGCTTTAGAGACCCGGTGGGTCTACCTTATTCCTGCTTCACTCTCTGACCATGCCGGTTCCCCAGTTCTATCACTATCAATTAAATTATCAGCAATGGATGAGCACGGGCATGAAATTGCTTTACGTTTTCTCACAGGGTCTTGCTGCCAGCCACAATTTCCCCAGCTACATTTCACACAGCAGACGGGCGGGCTACAAAAAGTCATTTTTGACCGATTCGAAGATTTGTCAGGGAATGTTGAAGACAAGGAATGGGCCATTGGGCCAAGAGCTCAGCGAACTATAGAGGAAACCCACTCGGAGGGTCAAGAGCTCTAGTGAACTTTCTTGAAAGCCCTATTTTTGGCACCATTATCAGTAATGTTGTTATTCAGATTTAAGCACTTGAAGTTTCTGTGATGAAACTATTGTGATGAAAAGCAGCGACGTCTCAATGTTTCTCTCTTCCCACCGCCAAAACTAACTTGCACAACTTGTGTAACTTTCTAAATGAGTTTCTAAGGGTCCTCTTGGTTTTATCCTATAACATCATGGAGCCCAGTAAGTAGGAATCTCACAGAGAGGAGCTTTAAAACTCAGGGAGGCTTGAAAATGTCAAATGCAACGCTTTTTTTTTCATCTTTGGCTTTGGCTGATGTTCATCTACCCATGGTACAGTGTCATTCATCAATCTGAAGGGCTGCAACCAAAAGTAAATACTCAGAGAGGAACATGAAGTCAAAGGTTAGCTGTTGGTATTGAGCTGCTTAATGTCATCATTGGTCTTATTCTCAAAAGTCAAAAGTCAGTACCCCAGCTTCTGTGACCATGAGCATAGTGATAAATGATACGTCGAAGCACACAAAACTCATGAGAGGAGAAAATCTCATTGGTGGCTTGTTGTAGAAAGGTTTGCAAAAGTAAGAAACTAGGTATTAAAATAGAAACAATGACATTTTTAAAGGGAGGTTTGTAATGCTTTTACAAATGTATTTTTACTTTACTTTTTTCATACATTTACAAATGTATTTTTACAAAAAAAAATTACGTTTAAAATTGGGTTACACTTTATTTCTATGGTCCAGTTTAGACATTCTACTAACTATAAGTAACTTTGCAACTACATGTCAACTAACTCTCATTAGAGTATTGTTACTGTTAGGTTATGGTTATGTGTTATGGTTTGGGTTAGGAGAATAAGTTGACTTGTAGTTGTCAAGTTACTTACAGTATAGTCAGTATCTGTTGGGGGAGCATCAAAATAAAGTGTTAGCAAATATTAAGCCGACAGTCTATTAATACTCTAATGACATATAGTTTACATGTTGCTGCAAAGTTACTGATAGTAAAATGTATAAAGTGGACTATCGAAATAAAGTGTTACCTAAAATTTTATTTATTTCATTATTTTCATTTTCATTTATTTAAAATAAGTAAAAAATTCAGTGTGGCAATGCACGGCTTCTTTTACAGAAATTATGTTTTTTTTAGGTCTGAAATCAGTTTAAAATTCTAGACTTTAATATGATAAACTGCAGAGGCTCCTAGCATGTACTTGTAGCTATTTACATATCTTAGTCACGTCAAAAGTGCATCATAGAAATTGCCTGACATGTTGTGGCAGCCAAAGTCAAATGATAAAAGGCAACTTTGCATTAGCATGAGATTTTCAAATCGTAAGATTGTAATCTGATTTCAACCTCAGATGCTTCAGAGCTACATATGTATTCAAATGGCATACATGCACAACATTTGAGTTTTCCAACTGGTGTGTTATTGAGCTACAACTTCACAGTGTGAATACAGCAGGTATATTACATATTTATCACAGTAACATTCCCCATTGAAATCTTTTTCTAGAACTCTTTTAGCTCAGTAAACCTGAATGCTGCCAGTCAGAACACCATACACATACAAATTGTACAATACATACACAAATGTATTCTGAACAAAGACCATAGGTTTGCAATAGGAAGCAAAAGGAGTATAAATGTGAAGTTAGTTTAAAATTCCAAAGAGTCATATTTATGTATTGCTTTTCATATGACTGTAACAAATATCCCGACACATACATTTGTGAGAGTGGCAGAAAAGGTCAAGCTGTATGTTTGAATGGGTGAATTCGCTGGCGGAATAATGAATCAGGCAGATAAGAGACTAAAGCTGGCCTCTCTTATCTTTCATATAAAATCAAGTCCACTCTCTGCGCACTTAAGATATTTTGTTTTGCTGCTGAATTGAAGATTGCATAGATTGAGGCTTTTTCTTCTTTTCATTTCAGAAGATAGAGCAAGATAGAACAAGGAAGGACAGAAAAGAGTAAAAAAAATTTTTTTGTTTTTTTGTCAGCCTTGTTCCGGCCACGTTCCGCTCCCACGGCTCTCTGTCCCAATTGCTTCATATCACAGTAACGTTAACAAAACCTAAATACATTAGCTCATCCATGAACATGATTTCTGCCTTGAGTCCCATCGGATTGCTTTCCGTCAGCTAGCCGTGGAGGTGAAGACGACAAATCCCCCGATTCCACACTCATCCATGACATCATCAAGCTACTGCTTTGTTATTGTTTTGAATAAGCGACTTCTAGGCAAAACATACATACTGTGCCTTTAATTATATTGTGAAATTAATTCCGAAGAACTTTCCTTTTTTTGTTGACATCACATAGACCATGCAGGCTATGAATAATGTCAACCAATATCCAAATAGCTAGCAAATAGCAATTATTTATTTATTTCTGGCTCCATTCTGCTCTGCAACACTCACTTTTCACTATCACTTCTGTTTAAGAACAATAAATAAAGTCCTGTCTTGTTTTGCTTTGTCCACAGTACAATGGGTTGCAGTTCACATTGACAGACTTGCAAACATTATATATATATATATATATATATATATATTATATATATATATATATATTCTCTCTCTCCTGATAACTAATGTTTCTTTCTCATTGTGTTTCAAAGTGGACAGTTCATTCAGTTATCTCATTTCCTGACAGATCTCATATTGATTATTTTCTTAACCATGCTCTCGCTCTCTACAATCTGCACATTATTTGTCTCACAAGTCTCATACAGCACTAAATAGAGCTTGACTATGAAGGCCTTAATTAGTCTGCATCGTTGAGGAAGGTGAAAGTTTCCAGTATTGTTATAGTAAATATCAGCACTCTCGAAGCCCTGCTTGTTCAATCAGATTAGAGGACCTAAACTAACGGCTGTGTTTTCATGGCACATAAACAAAGGGTTATAAATGAAAGAACTCAACTAGGATGACAGCTGATATCATTAACTTCAATACTAAATAAAAAAAATACAAAAAAAAACTCTGTATTTTTCTTAAAAATGCCTCAAATCATTGAACTGTATTTTAATAAGTTAATTGCATCTGACCAATCAGACCCACTAGAATGAATCAGACTTTTTTCATGTGAGACAAGTTTAGAAAGGTTTTGATTATTATGTGTCCAGCTGAAAGCTGTGTGTGCATTAAAAACAGTGATTTGTGGTCATTACTTCATCAAAGTCTATCTTCCTCTAACAGGCTAGAGTCTCCGACAAGGACACTGACACTAGAGGCTCCCAAAGGTGTTGAAGTGAACGCGGGAGTAGGGGAATTCAAAGCTTCTTGTAGGAAAGATCTCACTTTAGAGTCTTCAGAAGGAGAGGTGAGTATGTGAAATTGTATATAGGATAAAAAAAAGGTTATTGGCATTTATAGTTTCATGAATAACTTTTAACATCCATGGAACCTTTCCATTCCACTAAAAGTTATTCTGTCTTCCAAAAATGGTTATTCTATGGCATTACTGCAAAAAAGCCAGGACTGCCATCATGGGTTCACAAAAAGGTTACAGGTTCCGATGAATAAGAAACTTCCAGCATGCATGAACAAATAACACACACCAATATACACACAATTGTTGTGTCTTTACTGAAGTACTCATGTTGGTGAGCACTTTAGAAATAAGAAAATTTCGCCACACATATTGCACTTACTAACACACAAGTTGATTATTGACAACATGTCAACAAATTACTTAAGAATGATGTGTTGTAGTTGTTGCTCTTTGACACTATCTCGCTTGTATGCGCACACCTCACAGGCTAGTTGTAGACTTACAGGGATTTTTCCCCAAAAAAATTAAAATTCTGTCATAATTTACTCACGCTGATGTCTTTCGAAACCCATAAAACCTCTGTTCATCTTCAAAACACACAAAAAATTGTTTTAATGAAACCTGAATTTTATGTCCCTCCATTGAAATTTCATTCACCTAAAATGTTGATGCTTTAAGACATTGTAAACGTTTTGCATATGAACCGAACAGTTTAGTCCACTTTATATGATGAAAATATTTTATTTATGATTGTATTCACATAAACATTGATTAAGGCACACTGGTCAATTCTCTTCCACAAGAACCAATGAGTTTTATTTACGAGCATCAAGCAAAAAGGCTGCATGGAAATTCAATAAAGGGACAGAAATCTCTTAGATTTCATTAAAACATATTTTAATTGGTTTCAAAGATGAACAAATGTTGAATGGGTTTGGAACGTGAGTAATTGATGGCAGAATTTGCTGTTTTAGTTTAATGAACCAACCTTTCAAAAACTTCAAACAGAAACATGTTTCAGTTCGGTTTCAGTTTGTATTGTTGGTTTTACTTGAAGATAAAGTAAATTTTATTAGCAATTTGTGCTGAAATCCCAGTAAATCCAAAGGGTTCTCACATACATGTTCTTCAACACAGAAGTTGTTTTTTAATTATTATTACTGTATGTACTGTACTTATGTAAAGAGCTCTGAATTAGTTATCTAATGTTCACATCTCATATGTGTTACATTAGACCTTTTGTTAAGGGGGTAGATGTGACTTCACACAGTGCTATCTGGTCAGATGTGAGCAGATCATGTCCTCAGTAATTGCCTCAACCAAACACGTCCAAAATACTCCAGATCTTTCTCCTTTTCCTTGTTCATGCTTTTTTCTGTTCTTTGTCTTCCTGTTTTACACTCATCTGTCTACATCTTTCTCTGTCTACAAGCCTAGTTCACTGTCCAGTAATTGCAGTGTTAGTGTAATTCTAAGAGCACCTTGAACATGTTTAGATTACCCACGCTCACCCCCACCCCCTTTCATTCAAATGAGTGCCGTCATGTTGAGCTGCTCTCTTTCTTCCCCTCTCTCTCTTCCTTTGTCTCTCTCTCTCTCTCCTTCTCCTATCTCACTTTAGTAACTGCCTGGGCTATTTAATTAACTTCCATGAGTCCAAGTCATATATCATGCTGTTCTGTCACCTCTTTGGGAAAAAAAAGTTTTCTTTTTCTTTTTTTTCTCTCTTCTTCTTTTGTGCCTGAGATAGCAGAATGGTGCAGTAAGGAGTGATATAAGACAAAGTTATTGGTGCACACTATGGGCACTTGTAAAAACTTGGTAATTTCTTAAAGCATTAAAGTTCACTCAAATATTAATATTGTTTTATTTTTTCAGTGGAAAAAAAAAGAGAGAAATTTTAGGGAATATCCTGGTCACCCTGTTGACCACGCAATTATAGTGAATGGGTACTGGAGCTTTAAAAATGACTCAAAAGCACCATAAAATCGATCCATATTACTTGCGCACTACCAAGTCTTTTGAAACTGTTATTAACTTATATTCTTCCAATCAATAGCAAATGTGAGAACAGTGTCAGTTACACCATGTGTACACCACATATGCTGTATACACGAAAGCAGATAGAACCCATTATAATCAGTGATGCTGTCTATACTAAATGCGACGCAACACAACAAATTCCCGACAGTAAACTGATGCACCGTTCTATGACGTTACACACTCGCACTACTTCTGCGGGCGAAGAACAAATGGATTTGCAACAGTTGCAAATCACGATGCGACAAATATATACACATTGTGTTAGCTGCGGAAATAAATCATTCACATTGCAAGCTTATGTACGATACCGTTCAAATATATATATATATATATATATATATATATATATATAATATTAATGTTTGTTTGTAAAAACAGTAGTATTTTAGGATTATTTGATAAATAGAAAGTTCAAAATAACAGCTTTTATTTAAAATTGAAATTTATTTCATATGAATGTGTTTACTGTCACTTTGATTGTTTTGTTTTTTTTGTGTGAAATTAGCCTGATGAATCATTCATAAATCAGGCTTATTCAGACTGGTGTGAACTGGATCCACTAATTCATTGAAAAGTTTCTACACAAAGAACAATTAATTGACAAACCTCAGTTTGACAAAAATTTACAAAAAATTTGTCTCAAATTGACAAAAGCTAGGGTGGATGTTGAGACTTTCAATAAATAAATTCTTAATTTTTTTATTTGTTCATCACACAAAGCTATTAGCCTATATGAGTTCTGAAGCAAAGCACACGTCCTCTTTTCAATTTGTATTCAAATTATTGTATAGTTCCACTGAAGAAAGAAAGTATTTTGGTTTTGGAATGACATTCCACGAGAGTTAGTAAATAATGGCTGAATTTAATTTTTTTTAGGTGAACTAATCTTTTAAGATTCTCAGTTTTTTTCCCCTCTCATCATTTGACCTTTATTTATCTCTGTCTCTCTCACGCCCAGCTCTTGCTTTCTTTTTCTCTCTCTCTCTCTCTCTTTCTCTGCCCGTCTTTATGAACAAGCTCAGTAATTTAGAACAAATGCTCATATCAGCACAATCCCATCCTGTTTGCCCCCATCTCTCCTTGTAATTCTCCAGAGGGAAGAGACGCTGAAAATAGATGCCTCTGTCAATTTGGAGAAGAGAATCAAGTGCATTAGACAGCTGAGACGAGAAATCAAATCAATGCTGTCAGCAGCCGACTCTTAAGAGGGCAATGTTAAAAAGTTTGGGGTGAGAGAATTAAAGGAGAATGGATGACTGGGTCCATGTCCTATTGCCTTTTCTCTTCCTGCTGCCCATTAAGATCAAGGGAAATGAGAAGTGACTGCTGTATGTGCTCTGATAGCTCTCGTGAGAGAGAGAGAGGGAAAAGAGATCCTGTATGCTATTTCTTTAGTTGAAGTCATTACAGCTGTGTATAGCACAATTAAAGGTGCAGTCATTTTAACCAATTAATACATATGATCCTTTAAACAAATGACAAAAAAATAAAAATAAAATATTTGGAGGAAAAAAAACAGCCCACACTTGTTGGCTGTCTTCCAGCCTGGGGTGCGTAACCCAAAAGCATTGTTAGCTAACTATGGTTGCAAGTTCTGTCGTTATCAACATAGTTCAATGAGTTGGTGTTTCCCGAAACCTGAGGCTATGTTTACACGGAAACGATCTGAACAGAAAACGCAAAAGTGGCGTTGCGTTATCACTTTTTATTCTGCGTTTAGACAAGCGTTATGGGGGGGAAATCTGCGTGCATATGGTGACGCAAAAATGTGTGAAATTCGATGTAGTGTGCACTCCAGGCGGCTAGGTGGCAATGTGAAGCACTGAAAGTGAAAGAGCCGCTGACACAGTTTTCATGAATAATACGGTAAAGCTGCTGCTTTAACCCTCGGTGCTCTTCGTGTGTCACTCAAAAATGACAGGATATATATTTATTTTTTTGTCAATGAAATTAAAGTCGGCATGAAATCAAAATGACCCTATTTACCTTGTTGGCGGATATTACTAGTCTTGTGGTGAACAATTAATCCATGCAAGTTAATACACGGAAAAAAATTGTTTGCCGAAGTTATCTTTAATCAAATTCTGAAAAGTTACTTCCGGGTCTGGAATGGTTCTTTTTTCTGATGACGTAGGCATGAGAACTTGGGCTGTTTAAACGCTTAGCCACTCCCCTCAAACCGTTACTCTGCTATGGGCGAGAGATGGAGAGGAGGAGCGCTGAAGTAAAACCCTGCCCTCTGTTCAATATTCCCTTTCACTCGGAAATGCGTCACAACACTTGAGAAAAGTCGTTTGCAACTTCCGGTTCACGCGGACTTTAATGCTATATTTTAGTTTGATAATGTTTTATTATTTTCCTGTACTGGTGCATGCCTGTGACGTAAACGTGTACGCGACGCCTTCACTGTCTAGCAGACTTTTGCGTCTTTACCGTTTTTACCCTTTAGACGGGAACGCGATGGTGGAGGGTTTTTAAGATTTCCACTCTGGAGGGTGGTTTCACTTTTTTGGCGTTTTTAAGCCCCAAAAACACTGTCGCCGTGTAAACGAAAGGCACATCCGATAAAATATTTTTACGTTTTCACCCGCGAGCGTTCTCGTGTAAATAGGGCCAACAGCTTCGCGAATAGTTGTGTGTTTGGAACGACAGCTCTTGACATGTGGTTAGAAACATAGTTTACTGTTTGCATGACATTTGGGCTTAATAAATCCTTATATTGAGGGAAATAATAACAATTTGATATTTAGAATAATCTATAGGCCTACATTTTAATTTGAATATATATATATATATATATATTGTAATTTACGTTTTTTAGTTTGAACGTAAGCATTTTTGAAGAGTGTGCATGTGCCTACGTGGTGTAGTACGTAAGAAAGAGACTATGATTGAATCTGGAAATAAAGCATAATAACTGAGAAAGTTTGAAAGGTCAAAAGAACTGCATTTATTTAAAATAGTTTTTGACATTTTTCTCGAAAAATGTACATGTGGCAACATGTTTGCAAAATGCGTTGCGTTGTGCATGTTTCGCGACAGTTTCAAAGTGAAATGTCCAGTTAGTGGCGCTAAAAGCAGTTTTAGTTTTTTTCCGGAACAGATGGACGTGAATATGACAACGTTTTATTACGTCCGAGTTTCTATGTATCACTGCAGTTCTGAATTAAAATTTCCGGTGAGTGGCGCTAAAAGATTAATGCTCCATCACGTTTTAAAATAACGTTGACCTATTATACTGTAAACCTACCCGATAGTGTTAACAAAAGCAAATGCGAAATAAAAACGTAAACGTAAACATGGCATTTTAGCTTATTAGCTAAATATTAAGAAGATTAGCTTATTAGCACCCGAGCTCTTCGCATCACAAGTACAATTCTGTGCCAGGTGCAGCTACTGAGCAAGCTAAATAAGACAGTAAAACTGAACATGTGGAGCTGGTTAAGTGATGCAAACTCTAAAATATATTAGTTTACAAATCATGCACTATGGTAAAAAGTGTTTTGAGGTCATAACATAATTGTGCAAGGAGCCACATGAAAACAAGTCTTTATTTATCCATAATCTGCCCAATTGTTTGTGAAAACGATTAAAAGTGCTCGCTGTTTTACTGCCTCTAGTCTTCATTTCTTTTAGAAACTGCATGATATGTACCTATTGGTTCGTATTTGCGTTTTGATACAATGTTGCCACAGGTACGTTTTTCCAATGAACTGTGTTGGTTTTTGTCTAACAATGTAAAAGTATTTACTGTCACTTTTGATCATTTTATTTCATCCCTGCTGTATAAAAGTATCTATTTGTTTAAAAAAAATCTTAAAGACCTCAACTTTTAAACAGTACTGTGTAAATAGATTAAATGATATTACATGAAATGTAATGACATATGATGAAAATGTTAAACACGTGGTTAAATCAGCTGGATATTCAGATAAAAGTGTAGATAAAAACAGTGCTATGTATATCCTCATGATTACCCCAGCATAGCCCTCAACTAGATCAGTTTTCATTACGTTAAACATCATCACCGTCATGCATGAAATTAAGTACCTATTTCGTTGTTGTGCTTGTGTTACATGGCAGCTGTGGAGCCTATTAAATCCGCCATTCTCTCCACCGGAAAACTCCCTCTCACTTCAGCCAGCCAATGAGGCGGTGGATATAGATACATATGGTGTCGGCAAGCCGAGGAGACAGGGGAGCTGAACCAGGCATATGTACTAGGCTAATGTTTCATTTGTTGGTGCAAAGCTCCAATATGGCGTCCATTTGAGACCAGCCCTTAAGCCCATGCATCTTAATAAAGCCACTAAGGTGTGTGATAGGGACAAAGTAATGAGAGAAACGATCCTAAACTAGCCCTGCCACCGAAGCAGACTCATCTATCAGACAAATCTATCAGAAGCCCCGTAGTGCAGAGAGAGGGGGTAGATCCTATGAGGTTAATAATCCAACAGCCAAATTACTGCCAGCGGTTTGTTTTGCCCCTGGGTTGTTTCTGCGTGATGGCGGCAAGGTTTTATTTTCTATTATTCTGGAGTATATGGAGTCCCATGGCACTTCTCTCTGCCATGCTTAGCGGCGCTTTTTTAAAGTATGGCTCTAAAAGTCAGGGGGAAAATTTAGCTTTTGGAGTGTTTTTATTTGTGCCAACTCCATTCGGGCTTATCCTTCTGTTGTTGCTCTCCTCTCTTAATTCTTTTGTCAATTGTATATTACTCTTATGTTAGCCATATGGTTGTTTGTAAATATAAACATGTTTTTGATGTCACATTATACGGTTCCTCTAATCAGCACATAGACTGTAGGTATCAAACGTTATTAGAGAAAGTACCAGTATGTGGTTTTCTAAAGCATTAGAGAATAAAACTGTGTGAAACTTATAGGGCCGTATCATATACCCGGTGCAATGCGGCGCGATGCAGGTGTTTTTTGTTAGTTTCAGCCTGACGCAGTTAAAATTTTCACCTCTTGCGCCAAGTTGTTTAAATAGCAATTTGCACCCATGGGTGTGCTGGTCTGTTTACCTGCCTATATGCGCATATTACTAACGCGCTCTTTAAATAACACAAAAAATATAGAGCCATTGACTTTAGACCAGCTTTCAGTTGGTCAATGGCGCATTTTTTTTTTTTTTTTTGTTATTTAAAGAGTGCGTTAGTAATATGCGCATATAGGAGGGGTACACAATACGCGTACACTCTGCTTATTTCACACACAGGGATGCGCAGCATTACTTGGATACTAAAAGGATTACAATGTAAAATAGTATTATAGTGTACATAAAGATATGGTGGAATCCGGCTTGTCCCGAAGATGGTTGTAATATAAATGCCTTATGCCTCGGACTCTGGGTCCGGATGAATTAGCTCAAATGATCCATAGGGAATTTTAATAACTAATCATGAGTATGATTAATATTCTGCATATTTCAGTTACATTAAATTGTCGAAAGTGAAAGTGGATTATATGAATATATGAATAATCAATCACAACGAATTATAATCCCTCATTCATATATCAATAATCTTACTTAACTTCGATTATGAAATAATCTTTAAGGGAAACTAATGTAATTATCAAATCGTCGTTCGTCCAGCGACCAACGTCAGATTAAGTGATTAATTTCTCAATAAAGTTATCCTTCCTTATAAACTCCAAGAAACACCAACCTTCTGGCCGTGAACATTAATATTTCTGGTGTTTATAAAATTAAAACTAACTTACTTAAACAGGGAGCTCGGTAGCTATAACCTACCTCATTGACGTTTGTGGTTTTACGAGCGTTTTTCACAGACACAGTCTTGAATACATTGTTTTAATAAATGCAAACTACAGAGTATAACGGATTACACATAATGATTATAGGTTTTATACGTCTATGTACAGTTACTTACATTAAACAGACAAGACAAAAACGGGTAACAGCTGATGAGAGAAAGAGAGTTATAGAGAGTTGGGGAGGGGCGCTCTGGGGCCCGCGCTCGATGTGATTGCGGGACAGAGAGAGAGAGATAAAGAGAGGATGAGAGAGAGAGAGAGAATGGTCACGTGTGACCATAGGACAGCAAACATCACAGACCTCTGAGAGAGACATCAATCAAAACACCTTAAAACATTAAAACTCGTGAGAGCTTAATACTTGCAAAAAGGTTCGTTTGCGTGCACGAGCTGTGTCCAGCCTGCGCGTGTTCTTGGAGCAGAGTGCGCGCGCTCGTGCTGAGGCGTGCGTGTTGGTTGCCAGAGCAAGCTGTTCGCGGGAGTTTTGAAGAAGGTCTCTTTGGAAGGGTAGTTGCTGAAGGAATTCAGGCTTCGTTCGTTCGACTCGTAGGTGGAAACGAACAAAGGAGAATTTAACAAGGAAACAAAATAAACTTTTGTAAGGAAATAAAAAGTGGAGGGAACTCCTGGAGGAGTTCAGGCTCGGACTTTCACATGCTGACGACGGCAGGAAGAGCAGGGGACGAGAGCGTGCAGGAAGAGCGTTTTGCTTTTAATGAATGTAAGGATACGCCCCCTTCTGGTGGATTGTCCAATCACCTTCAGTGATTCAAGAGCGGGAACTCTCTTTGTGTTGTCAGAAGAGACCCCCTGCTGTGTAATTTATGATAGAGCTTTGGAACTAGCCATTTCTATGACTAGAAAGAATTCATATCGAAATAATCATACCATTGCAGTCTATTATCGAGATTCAACTCCGTTAGATTTAGAGAATTACAACGACATCAAACACTTCAAATTAAGGTTATGTGATAACGAAGTTACATAAAATATACAGATTAGAAGCATTTAGATTTTGATTAGTACACTTTAAAACTTACATTAAATCCCAAAACTGTCATGACAAATAAATGGCAACACATAATACATTTGGTAATGTTTTAAATATGATTCGTTTAAGGAAACGTTTGTGTGTGTGTGTGTGTGTGTGCATACATTCCAGAGGGACTGTGGTGGAAGGCAGATGTTGGTGTGAGGAATTTCGGGGTGTCACGTTACAAGTCTCTTTGTGTGTTGTAATGGAGAAAGAGACAAAGACCTCTTGTCTTCAGGCAAATTAATAAAGTGTTCGTGATTCCCTAATTTGACCAGATGGCAGTCGATGTTGCTACATATTCCCCCTTTTTGTTCGATTAAGTCAGGGGATGGACTTCATCGAACAACAAATTAGCACAATGGGTGACAGGTGGTTTCAAGGCTGAGGGTTCAGCTCAAATGATGATGATGTGGTCGGTGGCTTGGCACCCCCCTTTCCGGGGATTCCGTGTGAAACCTCCCGACACGGCTTTGTGAGCTTGGCTGTGGATGTTCACATCTCGTTGAGTCTGGCACAGGGTGAAGGCCAAGACGAGTGTCGGTGCGTGGTCGGTGACCTTGGAAAGATACAACAGTATCAGCTGCGGTCCAGGTTTGGACACAGGTGAGGGATGTGTTGACAGGAGCAATGTTCATGAGTTGGGACCCCCCTTTTCTCAAACCGGAGATCTCCTTCTGGATCTAAGGTGACGTTGTAGTTCTTAAAGGATGGGAGTTCCAGTGCTGTCTGGTACTCTTTGCTCGGAAGATGGTACCATGACAGGTTGCCGAGGTGTGAGATGGCACCTGTCGGTACTTGAGTCGGCATACTCTGGCTGAGCAGGTTGACACGGCTGGTTGTATCATGCTGTTCGTGAGTGACAGTGGCTGTGTGCGCAGGTGTGTTAGCCAGCCATCGTTCACCTACAATCTTTGCTTGTGTTTCTGTGACTTGTGTGCGAGGCTTAGCTTCAGCAGGGCAGCGTGTGTGGCTGACCAGGGGTTGCAACTTGTAAAGTCCTCCAGTGTTGTCTCTGAGGACGGGCTTGCTAGGGCAGAGATAGTGACTGTCTTTGGTCAAGGTGCACCCGTGCAGGTTTGAGGCCGGGTACAGCAGGGTGTCGCTGTCGTGGTAGGCCACTACGCCTGGAGTGCATATCTTGAACTGGGTCCTGCTTTTCCAGGACCCGATGTTGACAATGTCTTTGAGCCTGTAGGCTCGGTTTGACTCGATGATGGGTAGGTTTAGGAGAAAACCCACTTCTCTCTGCTCGGGGTTGACGTGAAGTGGGGTGGCGCAACCCAGAGAGTAAGCAAGGTGTGTTTGTAGAGGGTCAGCTGGCGTGGTGATGCTGGAAGCCAGCACAGTTCGCACAAGGCTTAAGAGTCTCAGGTACGGTGGGATTGCACCTGTGGCTAGGCTGTCAGTGGAGGAGCTAACCTCCCACAGCATGTCTGTCGTTAGTGCTGTAAACAGCGGAGTCTGGGCAAAGTCTTTCTGGAAGATATTAAACAGCGGTTTCATTGAGTTCACAGTCTGGTTCGCTGCGTTGACACTGGACATACCAATGTTAAAAAGAGTTCTGGCGGCAGCTACGGCTCCGAGCAACGCTCCCAGGAACCGTTCGGATCGGTGGTTGGTGCTTAGGAGTCCTGATTGCGTGGCAGTCACTTTCTCCAGTTGGTTGAGCAGATGTTCGACCTTGGCTTTGGCGTTAGGGAGGGAGTCCTCTGTCCGTTGGGCACTTGCCCAGGTGTATGGGGCTGCGGTGCTGGGGTGGTGTGCTCTGTAGACCGGGCAGGACTGGATGAGTCGACCATACAATGGCTGAGTGTAGGTTCCGCAGTCGGTAATCAGAAGTCTCAGTTGTTCTCTCGGTGGCAGCTGTCCTCTGGATGGCTGACAGCACAGCATGACGACCCACAGCAGCAACCTGGTACAGATGACAGAGAGAGAGAGAGAGAGAGGGAAGGAAGAGGCAAACGAGGGTTGTCTTTGGTTGGACAGGGCAGTTCTTTTGCTTTGTGGGTGGCAGCTAGGTTTAGCTCGCCTTGACCCATGCTTTGTCACATCTTTCTGCCAGCCTGTCGCTTGCTTCAATGTCTCGTCAGTGACTCTGGTGCTGTGTTGTGCCGCACATGATGCGTCATAGATAAACATTGGCATGACCCCCCTTTTGCAACTGTTCAGCACAAGCTTTTGCGCTGTGATGTCAACAGGTGCAGAACCCGTAATGTTGTGTGTATGCAGCGTGTGCATGTTATGCAGCGGATTGAGGCACTGGCTGTCAGTGAGCTCAGACGGCGTGCAAGGGAGGCAGGAGGGGTATAAGTGGAGGCAATGCCAAGTCGTTGTTGTGGTGTCAGAAGCCCGCATGTCCGCTATGTTGGGTGTTGCAGACAGCGGAGCCCGCGTAAGCGGCACAGGGTTAGGCAGTGTAGCCTGTAAAAGACTTATGCAGTGTGTAGTCGTTGCAACTGTGAGGGCGGGTGGGTGGGTCGGGTGTGACCACCGCTTTCCGTTTAGTGCGCCAGGCTTGGCGCGGGCATGAGTTTGGTCATGTGGCTGCAGGTCAGTCTTGACCTTGGCGCAGCATTTGTTAAAGTCTTTTGTGGGCTGGAAGGTGCAGGGTAGCGAACTTGAAACTTGACCTGTTGCTAAGTCTGTGTCGTTGTGACTGGCTGTGGGAGTTCCCATGAAACTGTGTGACCTGACAGTCTGGCTCTGTGGAAAGTCTCGTGACCTCTGTGATCTGACAGTCTGGCTCGGGTGGCCTGTGTGACTGGAAGGGGAGAGGTTCTGGCACTTGGGCCCAAAGCGTTCGCTTTTTGAAGTCCAGTAAGGGCTCGAAACGATCCAGCAGGTCTTTGCCAATGATGAGTGGATGAGTGTTCATTGGTGAAACGTACACAGGGTGAGTCAGCGACATAAAACCTATTGACAGGTGGATTAGAGTTAGCTGTTCGAGCCGGATGCTATTTTGGCTGTATGAATGCACCTTTAGCTCACAAGTGTGGGATTCAAAGTTCGATTCTGTCTCTTAGCTTCGACTTTGAGTCTTTTGAAAAGTTGAGATGAGATCACAGTGAGGGTCTGCTCCTGTGTCTATCAAGGCTTCAAGTTTCACTTCCTTCTCCAAAGTGCAGGCTAGGTAGGGTTTCCTGGTCACCCCCCTTTCAAGAAGGTTTCCCAGAAACTGTGGCACCGGGGCTGTTGTTGTCAGTCGGAGTGAATGGTAGGTGTTGTCAGTTTGTGATGCAACAATGAGTGAGTGAGTGGAGCTGCTATTTGGTGATGTAACAGCAAAGTTCATGGGTTGCGATTTGATAACAATGTCTGGTGGGTTGTCCCGGGAGGGACGTGTGGCTTGCTGCGGGGGCAGCTAGCCGGAACAGCACTTCCTGGGACTTTGTGATGTTGGTCCCAGGTGTGATGTGTTGTGCTGTTTCGTGTAGTGTGTGCAGCTGTCAGCTGTGGTGCTGGAGCGGAGCTGTCACTTGGTGGTGTGACAGCTCGCTCTGTAGTCTGTGGGGGACGAGCAGTGTTCGTGGTGCTTGGCTCAGGCAGATGGCAGTCAGACAGGGTGTTGGTTTCAGTTCTTATGCTTGGACATAAGATGTCTGGTTCGTCCTTGTCTCTCTTGCGATGTTTCTTGTGAAGAAACTCTTTCAGCATTCTCACGATCTCTGCTGTCTCCGACGTGGCTGCACTGTGTTTTTATGGTGTGCGATGAGGCTTGGGGCTTACCAGTAGCATGTCGAGAGGGGTTCCAGGGCTGGCTTTCTGGGCTTGGAGTTCTGGACGGCGGGTGATGCAGGTCCCAGAACCTCTTAGAGCGCTCGCTCCGATGCTTTGGATGAGCACCGTCCCGGTTGTGCTGCCCTCTGCTGGCTTGGGACGGTCTTGACTCTCTGTGGTACAGTCTGTGACTGTGGTGCTGTTGGGCACCTTCTGTGTCTAGCTCTGAGCAGTGCTCAGAGTCAGAGTCGATTGTGGGGTCTTTTACAGTCTTTTTGGAAATAGTCTTTTGCTCGGTGTAAGCTTTGTGGACCAAGTCACGTAGCTGTTGGTAGTCCCTTTTGACAGTCTCTGGTTGACGGTCTAGGAAGCTGCGCACGTCACGGCTAGAAGTAATTCTGAGCAGGCAAAACTTGTCCCAAGCTGTCACGTTGGCGACAGTTTGCAGGTGAAAGTCAATGTCTTGAAGGTAAGCATGTACATCATGGCCTCCTGCAAGGTTTGGAGTGAACGTGGGGATGTTTCTGGCCAACTTGTCAACGTTTGTGGGGGGAGAGCTGTGGCTGGGGGCCCAATCCGTCTGGAGGGGATTCTGACCCTTTTCAGCTCCACCCCCTTCAGCTTTGGGAGCCGTGCCGCGCTTAGCGTTAAGTGTTCTCTGTGAGGGCCCCCCCCTTTCTGCTGACAGGGGTTTTTGTTGGCTGGCTGGTGTGTACCGGCTGGTCAGGGGAAACTTTGTGGTGTGTGTTTCCCCTACCCGGTCACTGTTAATTCTGTAAGAATGGCTCAGTTCTTTGTGAACAATGTCAAGTTCGTCTCTGAGATCGTGTCTCTGCAGAGTAAGCTCATGGATTTCAACTCTGGCCACCTGTAAGTGTTTTTCACAGGCTGTGGCTTTAGCGTTTTTGTCTCTTAGTTCAGTCTTTGCTCTCTCGAGGAGAGTGTCACTTTGTTGGAGTCTTTCGTCGAGTTCTTTACAGGTTTCTTTCTCCGACTGTTCTCTTTGGTCTGTGGCGGTCAGGAGAAGTAGCTGTTCTAGACGACTTTGGGTGTGGGCCTGGTTCCTCCGGGCCTCCTCTGCTTGAAGCTTTAGCGCTGCTGCTTCCTGCTCCAGGTCGATGTGGCTCCTTTTGCTGAGCCGTGCCTGGGCGACGAGTTTGTGTGCGAGGCTTCCGACGATCTTGGCCAGTCCTTGTAGTTGTAGCTCTGTGTCGGATCGTTGGGTCATCAGTTCGACCAGGTCGGTGTCCAGCTGTTCTCGGCTCCGGGGCTCTGTGTCAGCGGCGTCTCCGGACAGGAAGTCGGTCGTCATGGCTCTCAACCACGACTCGAGTTCGTCCCACTGGGCAGCCATACTGGACGGCCGTGACCTTGGCACACTGTAGGCGAGAGAGAACACAGAACACACACACAAAGAGACCAATGCAAGTTCGTTTTAAGGTTAACGAGTTATGATCATACGGCTATGCCGTTTATGAGAATTTTGGGGCTAACTGATGCCAACAGTTAGGACAGTTCGCGGAGCCAATTAACTTGGGTCGTTTGAGGACCTGCACTAGAGGTTGTGACGAGCAGTAGCCTGGGCGGGTCACGTGGTGGCCCCGGCTGCTGGTGGTCACTCTACTGCTTAGCTTCTTTGATGGCTCTCTCAGGTTACTGTTTCTAGGTGAAATGAAAGAAACAAATCACAACAGAACAAAGGATAGAACAGATCAAAGTGAAATAAGATCAAACAATAGTAACACGGTATGTGTTAGAGAGAATAAGGAGGCCTAAGCCTATTACCACTGCCAGAGTTTACGATAGGGCCTACAGGTGAGTGGGGGCTATCGGGGTAGAAAACCTAGGAAGACGGTGAGGCTTGGAGAAAGGGATATAGGCCAAACACTTAAATGACCGGGGAATATCTAATATTCTGTGGCTTATACTAAGTGTATGGGTTTTACCTTATTTAGTTTGCCTGGGGTGAAATGAGGTCACTCAGGTGGGAGTCAGCGGCGCGGTCAACCTTCTCGACGGTCCCACACACTCGAGCGCAGTGGACCCGGGCCTTCTGTTACTCTGTGTACCACGGTGCGACCTTCTCCAACAACTTGCGACCTTACACACAACCTGGCAACGCCAAGGTGTCAACTGCCAGACAGCACGACAAAAACGGGGTTTTCACCGGAACCCGGCCCCTGCAGCAGGCCCTGGTTCAGGTAATTGTCCCGACATTGCCTTGTGTGTCAGCTGGCGTGGTTGACTTTACCCTTGGAGTGCTAAATTGCTGATGTAGCAGTTGCGTGCCACCCCAATGGTAAGAGACAGAAGAGTCCGAGACTCACGCACGGCCGGTGTCGGGTCGTGACGACCAGGTGACCCCGCTCGCTGGAAACCAACCAGAGATGACGGTCAAATCACCACAGCGCCCTAGGGAGAACTACACATAAACACACAAAAAGGGGTAAACAGGTGAAAGTTAAAGTCAATTAAGGCTTTCTTGTTTAACCAAGTTTAGTAATTATGTATGTAGAAATAAAGGCAAAGGCTTTGAAATAATGGTAAAACAAAAAGGGAATTATGATAATGTTGGTGATTATCAGAATAACCTAACCTAAAAGAGAGATAAGAAAATTAGGAACAAAAAGTAATAATAAATTTTTTTTTTTTTTTGAAAAAAAAAAAAATTAATAATATAAAAAAAAAATTAATAAAATAAAATAATGAAAAGACAGGATGACCCCAGAAGAAGAGACAGCCGCAGTAGTGGGTTTGTCCCACAAGGGGGCGTATCTCTTTTCAGTGGTCAACCTGGTTGGACAGACAAACTCATTCAAATTAAATTCAACTGGTTTAAATTCAAATCTAAATAAGCCTGTGCAGAATGTAAAAATCGGGGTGATATTTTATAATAATCCAGATGACGTTAAAACATCAGTAATTACTATGAAATAATCAGAAGGGAAAGATGAAATAAGTACACACTTCAAAAGAGTGAAAGGGGATTAAGAGTGGCACCGACTTAGTATCCACAAGGCCACGCGGTGGCGCTGTTTCCTTCTAGTGGATGACAGTGGCTGCCAGCCAACAAGATTTAAATCCAAAATTTAAATCTGATTTAACTCGAATTTAGATAAGCGTGTAAGGGGATTGAGAAATCAGATGATATTGTACAATAATTAAGATGCATTTAAGTATCAGTAATTATTATAAAATAATCAGACGAGAAAACAGAAATAAAGCAATTCACACAGAATTGGAAACAGAAAAACGAGTTGAATGAACCGCTTTAGCGGGAGGCGGCCACTGGGTGGCGGACTTCCCTCTAACTGGGCTCTCAATGGCTGGGCTGGGATTTAATTTAAGTTTTAATTCAACTCTTGTTTGAACCAAACTCAAAGTAAATGTACCAGTCACAAGCAGGAAAATTGTCTAACACAAAATAATATTCGCACGAGCAAAGCTGGAAATGCCAATAATTATTGAGAATTTAGACATAAGCTAATTCACTATTCATCATAGAACACTTGAATTTAGCAGTACGAGAGCATTATCTGAAACGGCCACGAGATGGCGTAGTTGCGCTCATGCAGGCTGACGTCAGTGGGAGGCGGTGCTCACGCAGGGTGACGTCATTGGGGCGCGTATTTTGAGACTTGAACACCTAAAAGGACCTCTGGTGTTTAGTCCGCGGAATTACAACCAATTTTAAATGTGACTCTAAAGAGCTCAGAGCGTTCAGCTCAGTCACGTGCTGATTTTCTGTAATAGAAATCACAAAGGGACAAGATCTGCGGATCTGTGGGTGCTATTGCACAAGAGCGTGAAGCAGGGTTCTTCGCTGCAAAACACAATTGTGAACACAGGAATTATCATCTGTTGTTGGGTTCCCGTAAACATTTAACCACAATAGCACTTATGATTTAAAAATGTCTTAGGTTTACAAAATGGGTAGCTAATCCAATTTTCAACCAGGAGTTATCGTTATTTTAACGATCTAATATTTTATTAGGCCTATTATCGAAACGGAGGAGACTCGCTCTGTTCCAATCTACCGCGTGAACAAAGAAACTCGTTTGATTTCAAGCGGGCTGAAGCAATATTAATTACAGGCTGAACAGAGATTCTTTTCTCTAGGACATTTACCGGTATTGTCACTTCCAGCGTCTGTTAATATGCTTGAGCTGAGCTGGCTTCTGCGCCAGTCAGTTCTTCAGTGAGCGCGCGTGTGTTCGCACTAGGGCGCGCGCGTTTCCTCACTGAACCGCGTGGACTCTCGCTGGAGCGCGCGCGTGGGTAACACAATATTAAGAATGTACGGGATGTACAGAGATTCTGTTCTCTTTACCGAAACAATATTAATATAATACATCGAAGTTTATTTTAGCAATTAACAGGGGCTGAAAATGTTAAACATATCTAGCAGGGTCAATTTGCTTTGACTGAGATCGGCTTCGTGCCTTCTAACAGTCCTTCAGTGAGCGCGCGTGGTTTTTGCCTTACTAGGGCGCGCTTGTTTCCTCAATGGGAGCGCGTGGACTCTCGCTGGAGCGCGCGCGTTACATTAATACACAATATAGACAGACTGAAACTGATTTGCTCGTAAAACACAAAGTTTGAGATTGCGCGTAATTTTCTCCACCACTAATGTAATATAAATGCCTTATGCCTCGGACTCTGGGTCCGGATGAATTAGCTCAAATGATCCATAGGGAATTTTAATAACTAATCATGAGTATGATTAATATTCTGCATATTTCAGTTACATTAAATTGTCGAAAGTGAAAGTGGATTATATGAATATATGAATAATCAATCACAACGAATTATAATCCCTCATTCATATATCAATAATCTTACTTAACTTCGATTATGAAATAATCTTTAAGGGAAACTAATGTAATTATCAAATCGTCGTTCGTCCAGCGACCAACGTCAGATTAAGTGATTAATTTCTCAATAAAGTTATCCTTCCTTATAAACTCCAAGAAACACCAACCTTCTGGCCGTGAACATTAATATTTCTGGTGTTTATAAAATTAAAACTAACTTACTTAAACAGGGAGCTCGGTAGCTATAACCTACCTCATTGACGTTTGTGGTTTTACGAGCGTTTTTCACAGACACAGTCTTGAATACATTGTTTTAATAAATGCAAACTACAGAGTATAACGGATTACACATAATGATTATAGGTTTTATACGTCTATGTACTAAACAGACAAGACAAAAACGGGTAACAGCTGATGAGAGAAAGAGAGTTATAGAGAGTTGGGGAGGGGCGCTCTGGGGCCCGCGCTCGATGTGATTGCGGGACAGAGAGAGAGAGATAAAGAGAGGATGAGAGAGAGAGAGAGAATGGTCACGTGTGACCATAGGACAGCAAACATCACAGACCTCTGAGAGAGACATCAATCAAAACACCTTAAAACATTAAAACTCGTGAGAGCTTAATACTTGCAAAAAGGTTCGTTTGCGTGCACGAGCTGTGTCCAGCCTGCGCGTGTTCTTGGAGCAGAGTGCGCGCGCTCGTGCTGAGGCGTGCGTGTTGGTTGCCAGAGCAAGCTGTTCGCGGGAGTTTTGAAGAAGGTCTCTTTGGAAGGGTAGTTGCTGAAGGAATTCAGGCTTCGTTCGTTCGACTCGTA
>JARPMJ010009888.1:0-22116 GCA_033366665.1 Phoxinus dragarum
ATTGGCTCTATCACTCTCTCCTTTCCACTAGCTGGTGTGTGGTGAGTGCACTGGCGCCATTATACTGTGGCTGCCGTCATCTCATCCAAGTGATGATGCTGCACACTTGTGGTGGTTGAGCAGAGATTCCCCCGACATGATTGTAAAGCGCTTTGGGTGTATAGTATATGAAAAAGCGCTATATAAATGCCTTTATTCATTCATTCAAAATTAGACTGTTCAGGCAAAAATAATGATAATAACTTGCTTGGGAATATTTCACAGAATTTTAGTGCATGTTCTCCTATAAGGGCTAGCCCTATATATACTGTCCTACTTTTTTTTTTACTTTAAAAAATAGTTACACCAGAACTACTTTTCCTTTAAAAGGGAACTGGAAAAGATGAGATTAATCGAGATAGGCTATATTATATGTTAATATATTATGTTAATGTATTATTTGTATAGTTTCAAGCAAAATCACCTTCAAGTGCCTTCAAAAAACCCCTTGACAATATTATTATTAAACCCAAAAGTGTACTTGACTAAGTTATGTTAAAACTACTTGTACTTTTCCTATTACATTTACCATTACAGTTTCACTTACAAGTGTAAAGAAGGCCTTTTTTCACATCATTTCACAATTATTTAAAAAATATATATAAAATATATAATAAATAGATTTTTCTTGATCCAACTATCAAGCCAATCAATCATGCTTACATAAGTTTACGTTTCCTTTTATTTAAACAGCTAATGACATTTATTTTAGTTTAAATACTGATAAAGCTGTTTTTTTTTTTTTTTTTTTTTTTTTTAGAATAGACTAAAAAATAAATAGGCTATGTCAGAATTTTCCCATTGCCTTTGTCATTCCAAACCTGCATGGCTTTCTTCAGTGGGTCACAAAAAAGAAGTTCTGAAGAATGTTCATCATTTTCCAACCACCATGATAGTGATAGTGGATAGAAACCAAGGGCTTTCAAGTTCCAAAAATAACAAACACACACACAAAAATCATAGCATAAGTCATGAATCAGCAAAACAACATCAACGAAAGCATAAAAAGTAGTCCATATAAGTCATGTATACTGTATTTCAAGTTTTCTGAAATCAAATGAGGCTTTATATATAGAGGACAGAGGGAAATTTAAATTGCTATTTCCATGCCTTTACAATCTAGATTGACACGTGGTCTCCATTCACTTTCGCTATACACAACTATACACAACATTCTCCTATAAATAACTCCTATAACAAGTCATTCAGCCTTCGAAGATGAGTAAATGATGACAGAATGTTTAATTTTTTGGGGGTAAACTAGTGAACTATCCCTTTCAGTTTCAGACACAGACTTTCAACTAGCAATGAGTTTTTTTATAATAAAAAATCACTGTGGATGATCTTGAGTTAAGTGTCAACAGGGTTCAGTCTAGATAATTATTTTTAAAATCATTATTCAAATCTCAAACCACTGTAAAATCATCTGCTAATTTTAGCTGAAAATCTTCTACATTGGGTTCAGTTCAACATCTGCTGTCTCCAAAAGTCTTACATGGCCAGAACAATGTAAACATTTTGTTTTTTAAAGTTATCTTTTTTTTTTGCATAAAAAAATGCAAAAATTAGAAAATCTCTACTTGTTTTCAAGTCTAATTAAAAAGAAAAATGTGTTTACTTTAAATTATTGAAGTACGATTAAAAACTGATACTTTTTTGCTTTCACTCAAATATTTTTTAAATGAGTAAATTTTTTGACATAGTATCTGTACTTTACCTTAGGTAGGCTATATTTTCTCAATATTTGTATAGCCCTACCCCTGAACGAACCACATCATTTATAGTCCCCCTTGCAAAAGTACAAGTAAAGAAAAACAGCGTGTGTTGCTTTAAGAGAGAGGTGGGCGTGGCTTCAGGCGCAGTGACCTCAGCGAGGTAGAGTTTCTATTCAGTTGCGTTACTGTCAGCGCTCAATAGGGAGCTATCGATTACGTTAGTTTTGCGGAAGCATTTTAAATTGTTTTAAAACCCAGTTTGTGCTTTGAATTGTACTAAGGAGGGTAGCGGCAGGATTGGTTTGCCGAATATGGGGCCTCTTGCGAGTCGGGATGTGTTTTCGTGGCTACTGGTGGCCTCGGTTCTCCAGGTGTCGAGTGTGCGCTTGGCGCAGGCCAGTTACCTGTGCACTGCATACCTGAACATTTCCTACACCCATCCTGACACGAACCGAACCACCTGGTATCAAGAGGAAATGGGACTCTACGGGCAAGACTCACCCAAAGCTTCTGTCGTGGGGAATGTGTATTTAGCCTATCCGAACTATGGCTGTGACGAGAACACCGTTTATAACCGACCGAACGATTCCAGGGGCTGGATCGCCTTAATCCAACGCGGAAGCGGTTGCACTTTCAGCGAAAAAATTAACGTCGCGGCAATGAACGGAGCTGCCGCTGCTATCATTTTCAACGACGCCGGGGCAGAAAATCGGGTCATACAGATGTCCCACCCAGGTAACGCTAGTCTATGTGACTCAACGGACCACAGATGGGCTGCTGAACTTTTTTAGACGGTCCTGTATAGGGTTTAGTTTGTGCATAATGCACAATAAAGTGTTCCCTTGTCTGTTTATTCTGATCAATTCTAGTCTCTATTGGGTGCCAGTTGTACTCTAACCCGGGCGTTGTGTAAGTTGTGTAAACTTGACGGTTGATGCAGAGATCATGTTCGTAGGACCTCCTCAACGCGGAAGAGCGCGCGCTCTGCTCTCACCTGTCCAGGAGGACATAAAAAAGAAACAGCTAGATCCGCAATTTAGATGTTTTTTTTATAGCACAAACTGATCGTCAGGAGAAATTCACTGCGTAATGACTCACTTTTTAGATTACCTACGTGTTTTTTATAACATTATGTCATGCCATAAAAAGTAAGGGTGCGTTATTTGCGGTGTTATTTTAATGTCATGAAGATGTTATTCAAATTAGTTGAGTTATTTTGTCGTGTTTTTAAAAATGTAGCCTACATGTGTTCAAAAATAATTGAAACAAAAATTAACAACATCACATTAAACTAAATAAAAAATGAAATGTTGCCTTTTATATAGGTTTTATTTAATCAGTTAACGTTTATTTCAAGTAACACACTGCAGGTGTGCAAGTAATGTTAACCTTTTTTTGGAGTCATGATAATTCTGAGCTCACATCTCTCGCAAAACAAACTCCTGTTTTGACCACTTTTTTGAGACAAGTGTGTCAAGCTGCAATTTCCTCTCCCTTAATTTAAAAACGCAATTTATTTGGTTTCGTGTTGGTAAATTCCTCTAAGGTTGCATGTTTGGGACGATTCTGCTCTTTCAGTCAGGTTGTTAAGCCACAGAAGGTTTGTGTTTTGGTTTGCGCATGCCTATTGCTGGTGTTTTCAGTATCGTCTCTTTTGTGTGTTTCTAGGCACGAGCATCGTTGCAGTCATGATTGGAAACTACCGTGGGGTGGATCTGGTCCAGCTGCTAGGCAAGGGTGTGCCCGTTTCCATAGCGATCGAGGTCGGGAAGCAGCACGGTCCCTGGATGAGTCACTATTCAGTGTTTTTCGTCTCCATCTCCTTCTTCATCGTCACCGCGGCGACTGTTGGATACTTCATCTTTTACTCTGCGCGGAGACTGACCGGCCTCAGACAGCAGAACCGCAAACAGGTAGGCTACAGCACAATATTTGCGTGGATGGCTGCTGATTTGATGAGCAGTGAACGTCAATCCTGTTATTATACTGCGTTAATCTACATTTCGGCCAAAAACACTTTTACGAAGTAAATAAAACTGGATTAAATTACATCTAAGACACAGATAATACCTCAAAAGCAATAAATATAAGAATAAATGTTAAAACAAACACTATTTGAAGGAGATCCTATTACCGTATATATTGTGCACTACTTTATAGCACTACTTTTCTTTTTTTTTGCAATATATGAAGTTTAAAACGTAGGTTCGGAAGGAGCCTAAAAATTCAGTCATGTCCTGTCAATCATCATTATTGCAAGCATACTATATAAGCAGCACACACTGCTTATGTGTGCTGTAACTCTGAGCTCGAGCCTCCTCCAAGGACAGCAAACCAAGTTAGTTTACTATTAACCTTTAAGGCTGAACGGGCAGGCGAACTAGGGAAATAAAGTTTTGCACTTTAAGATAATTTCATTGGCTTTGTACACACTGCACAGTTTGGTAACCAAAGAGTGATAACCTTATTTAAATGCCAAGTGAACCTCTTTAAATGCAATAGGCAAACTACACTGGAACTGATCAAATGGCTTAAAGGATTAGTTCACTTTCAAAACATTTTTTGCTGATAATTTACTTACCCCGATGTCATCCAAGAAATCCATGTCTTTCTTTCTTCAGTTGAAAAGAAATTAAGGTTTTTGAGGAAAACATTCCAGGCTTTTTCTACACAGAATGGACTTTAATGGCAACCATCTGTCCCAATGTTCAAAAGAAGGTTCAAATGTCCATCTCAATGCAGCTTCAAAGTCTCTACATGATCCCAGTCGAGAAATAAGGGTCTTATCTAGCAAAACGATCGGTCGTTTTCTAAAAAAATAAAAATAATTATATACTTTTTAACCACAATTGTTCGTCTTGTGCTGGTCTGCGACGCACCACGCATAACGTAATCACGATGGAAAGGTCACGTTCATGTCATCTATCCAAGTTATTTGTTTGTGTACTCCGGTTCAAAAAAGGTAGCGAAGGGGTGAAAAACTCCATCTCATTTTCTCCTCCAACTTCAGATCATCTGACATCTTTGTTTTAATTAATTTTTTTCGTGACCTTTCCAACGTGATGACGTAATATGTGGCGCGTCGCAGACCAACACAAGACAAACAATTGTGGTTAAAAAGTATATAACTTTTTTTGAAAATGACCTATCGTTTCGCTAGAGAAGACCCTTATTTCTCGACTGGGATCGTGTAGAGACTTTGAAGCTGCATTGACACGGACATTTGAACCTTCTTTTGAACATTGGGATAGATGGTTGCCATTAAAGTCCGTTCTGTGTAGAACAATCCTGGAATGTTTTCCTCAAAAACCTAAATTTATTTTCGACTGAAGAAAGAAAGACATGGGTATCTTGGATGACATCGGGGTGAGTAAATGATCAGCAACAAATTTTTTGAAAGTGAACTAATCCTTTAAATTGTTTTTGGATAAAATTTTATTTGCTTTAGTTTCATATCACTTTAGTTACTGCGTTTTAGTCAGCCTCAAATTTCTTGGCATATTTGATAACATGGTCAAACATAATGTGGGGTAAAAGTAACTCACAGAGACATTGGTATACGCTTTATAAGACAAAACTTTTAGAGCCAGTCTTTCCACCAGAGCTGCTTCCAACCATTTTGTGGCCTGTGGCTAATTAAAATTGGACCAATCATGTACTTTAACCTCGATTGAGCTTGTTTATTAAATAACATCATGACAATTGTGATAATACTTTCCTGTTTATCAAAAATGCCATCTTTGATTTTTCCATTTGTCACTGTCATTATCATTACAGGTGTTATTTACAGCAATAACAAAACTATTAAAAAGCCATTTTCTTTGGTTACTCATTTATATTATAGACGATAATTGGTCTGCCCGGTAAGTGGTTGTATAAACAAGACTATTTGAGAATGTTACTAAATATAGATGTCAAAACCAAAGTACTTACTGTGTGATCCAGTTATGATTCTATGAGACAACATTTTTTTTCTGAACATCACAAATGCGTAGTATCACAAATGCGTAGTTTTGCACTGTGCACTTCATGCTTGCTTGTTTATTTGTCTGGTGTAACTATCATCTTACTGGTTGGTCTGGTTTCACAGTACTGGGTTCTGAGATCATCATCCTTTTTTCAACTTTAATGTCATCCCGTTATGTGTATGAGTTTGGTTCAAGAATGGCATTAGGACTAACTTTAGTATCAAGGGAATGTTTGATCTTGGATGAAGTTTAACTAAAATTACAACCCATCAGAGATTATTACACACACACACACACAGACAGACAGAATGTTTTCAGTTCGCTATGTTGAAATTACACTGGGAATTTTTTCAAAAAATCTTGTTTGCAGAGGGGAATACGGTGGAATATTTAAGCTTACTAAAGCCAAAAGGCATTACTGTGCTCCAAAAGTACCTTTTCCAGTTGTTTGTTATTTTGCTTGAGGTAAAATGGGAAGAAAAGAATAAAAGTAAATTGTAAAGTAAAAGTCTTTGTTGAACTTTAGCAGGCCAAGATCCCATTCTAACCTGTTGAGCTTTACTATCATATCTCGGCAACGGTCTGGGTATACAGGTTTGTGATTTATAACTTCAGGAAAATCTGACCCTTTCTGAGTATGCTGTGCATTTTCTTGTCCAAGCCAAAACACATTTCGTACTACAGGACTTGAATCGCAGATATTTATCCTGCTAAATACAGTATCTTTTGGCCATTAGTGATGCGTCAGCACTTCTCTCAGATCACATTTTTAATCATTCGAACATGGCGATCGTCACTTACGTGCATGAGCACAGATTTTATGCTTCTGTTCTGTCGACAAACTCCATTAACTGTCGCTGAGCGGAAAGTCAGGGCTAAGTCATGTAGTGTTTGGGCAGCATAAGCTTCCGCAGATGATCTAGAACAAACCAGTCAACAAGAGAGGGTCCATGTCACATCCCTCTTTGTGTCACTCCAGTGGCTACCTGCATACATTTCAAGGCTTTGACGTTGGCCATCAGGACTGCCATTGGCACACTATGAGTATGTTCCCTCCCACCATTTACAGCCAGTAAATGTAAAGAAACTAGTGTTTCCTCCACAACGAGGTACAAAGGTGCTTTCCAGAACCTTCTCCCTCTCTTTTCCGTTACGGGCTGCCAACCTCCACCTGATCTGCTAAGATCTTTGCGGCTTTCAAGAAATGGCTGAAGACACGCCTCTTTCGGATTTATTTAACTAACAACTATAAACAAAGGCAATTCCTGTAATAGCTCCTATTTTAAAAGTAGTTTAAAGAATGATCGTATGTAGTTTTTTTGTTTTGTTTTCTAGAGTAATAGCCAGACTTGACAGATTTGAATTGACTTTGTTTAGGTTTGTGTGAGCAATAAAAATTACTTCCTCCTTCATACTGACTTAGAATTGACACACTGTCACAATGGGTCTTATGGAATTTAAAAACGTCAGATACATATTCACTCTGACTCATTTGTCTTCAAATAAAACAGGGTTGAGATCAGGTCAATGAAAAATCAGAAAGAGCTCCAAGAACCCTATATTTCTTTAGAGGCTTGTAAGGTTTTCAAAAAGGGTGAACTGTCAAGAGCATTAGATTTACTTTTTGCTGGAGAACAGTCAGTTGTAAATCATTGCTGTTTTAAAAAAAGTTGACAGACATCAAATTGTTGCTGAGACTGTTGAATAGACAGAGATAGTCTGTTCTGACATAGTTTGTTTTCATTTTTTTTTATTGAGTCTCTATCGTTGGCCATTAGTATGTTCATTTCCTCAGTGGGAAATTCATGTGGTCTTGCATAAATACATTTATACTTTTTGGTATAACTTTAGTCAAGTGGTATATTAATTATATATTTTCAATCACAGATGTTTCATCATTGGTAATAATACAAATCGATGGCAATAGATTACTCTAAAGCAGCAACTGAGCAAACTTTGCTTTTGCATTCTAATTTCTAACTCTGACTAATAACTGCAGCACTGTTTTAGATTAAAACAATTCTTTAATGAATAGGTTTTTTTATTCAAATTTTGACTGCAGGGTAAGGATTGCGAATTTTCAACTTACTATTCATTTTTATTAATTTATTCATTCCATATTCACATGTAAGACAAAGACATGCACATTAATAGTATTCTTTGTTTCTGTTCCTCCAGATAAATTCAAACGTGTATATTCACATATCTTAAACTACAGCATTTATAGTCAAATGTGATGTCAGTCAAAATGGTGGCTGATAGATTAAAAACATTACTTGTCACTGCTGAAAAATACCTGCATTTAATTGGTGTAAATGAGCAGCGCTAGAGTTTAACATGTAATAGTACATTGTCGATACCTTTTCAATCTGGTAGAGGTCGAGGATTCATATTACTATCTCTGTCAGCACACAATGCACTGTTTCCCTGTAGAAAACCAACACACAGGGTTGAGAAAGGTCATTGTTGTTTAGTCAATGAACACAAACTCCAGAGTTTCATGCGAGCATCTCTGGGGTGAGTTATTCGAGCTCTGCAGGCATATCCATGTCTGTTATATTAACTAGCTATTCCCTAAATTTGTGAGGTCGTATACAACTTAATAATATGTAGGCTATCTAGAATAATGCAATTGAAATTAGAGAAATGAGAGTTGGACTTAACTAAAAATATTTTTGTATTCTCACAAAAGACAAAGTTGGAACACCACAGCTCCATAATATAAATCTTATTACATGTTCTCACCAAAGTAATGAGATCATGCAAAAAGAAATTTTTCTATTTATAAAGCTGGTGTGCCAACTTTTTCCTTTTTCTGCCTGGTTTGTGAAAGTGTGAATGTATGTTTAGCTAGAGGTTCTTTTTTGGTTATCTAATGCATTGACGTTCATACATTTTTAAGTCTGTCTCAAGTGTCCACATTCTTGTTGTGGCCACTATGTACTGTATGAATCAGCCGAGTAAATGAGTCCACAGTAGTTCTCTCGCTGAAAGTTGAGGGTTTTTTTATGCTAAATGTAATGTTGCCTTTATATATTTACTTAATAATCCTAATCTGAAGACCTTCTTTGTAGGTTTTTGTGTAACAGAGTAAACCAATCTGAGAACACTGTGTTGATACTAGCGTTACAGTTTAACAATATTCATACACTTCCTGAAAAACCAGTAAGACCGGACCAAAAACACAGAAACACACACACACACACACACACACACATACATTTCAAGCTCTGTTTGTCTGTTCTTTTTCAGAAAAAGCTGAAATCTGAAGCAAAAAAGGCGATTGGCCAGCTGCAGGTCCGCACACTGAGACAAGGGGATCAGGTACATATGAGCACCATACATGCTTCTATTTGTATTTATGCTCCTCTCTTTCTTTCTTTCTTTCTTTCTTGCTTGCTTTCTTGCCGTTGTGTTTTGTGCGTGCAGTTTTTTTTTTTTTTAGGTTTGTATTTGGTTATTTTCGTGCATGTAAATACATGTGGGTTTATCCTGTTTTTTCATGTTGTGGATGGTACATTTTTAGGCAACATGTGTAACAGCACTTTTGGACACTTAGGGCTATTTCACACTGCTTTAACCCCAGCTTTTAACCCTGGATAAAGGAATGATTCACACTTGTAATCTAGAAGTGGGGTTAGCAATGCTTTTTACCCAGGGTTAGCAAATGCTTAGCAACAGACAACCAATTGCGTGCCTCATATTCTCAGGCTTTGAAAAGTCATGGAAACACTGAGTGTTGAATAAACAGACGCTTCAGCGTGCTAGAAGAAGTGAAGAAGACACCATTTCATTCTTACCTTTATAGTTTGAAAGGTGTGTTCTGGATAAACTTTATAGTACAGTTGGCAGTATATAACATAAAGATGTGCAATGCTGGAGCCATTATGTAAAACATATCTGGTGTTGTGTTTGTCCATATGCAAATCAGGACGTTAACCTGGGGTTCAGGAATGTCCAGTGTGAAACGTCATCTTATGAATAGATTAGTTGGTAACCCCAGGTAAAGTGTGAACAATGTGAAACGTGATGCAAGATAACCCAGTATTCCATTTACCTGGAGTTTCCAATGACCCAGGGTTAACTATTTCAAGTGTTAAAAGTCCTTTTGTAAATTGAGTCAAAAGCTGAAATAATGCATAAAATATAGCATAAAAACAATGTTTGTTTTTTAAACTATTGTACAGTTAGAATTTTCATGAAAAAAGACAAATGATTAAATGTAATGGCTTATTATCAATAGGATAACTTATTAATTGCTGATATACGAATAACTGGATGAACCATCCGTGTGAATGGTGTTTTGATGATGTGTGTATATCTTTGTTTCACAGGAGACTGGCCCTGATGCTGATACCTGTGCAGTTTGTATAGAGTTGTATAAACCAGGAGATGTACTGTCAGTTCTCACATGCAAGTATGTCTCTCTGTCTTTCATTCCATCTCCGTCAATCACAGATGTTTATTACTTTTTTCCTGTCCTTTCAGTTCTAATGTGTGTGTACAATGTGTTTGTGTGTTTTTTGCAGTCATTTCTTCCATAGATCTTGCATAGAGCCGTGGCTGCTAGAGCATAGAACCTGCCCAATGTGCAAGTGTGACATTCTTAAATCCCTTGGAGTTGAGGTGAGTTTTCACACTAGGACTGTTTGTCGCACCAGACATATTCAAAAGAGCGTTTGACGATATAAAGCTCTGAGGTGCTAGCAAATATCAAATGTTTTTTTCACCTCCCCTCCATCTTTATCTAAAACAGAATCACAAGTTGAAATAAGGTTTCAAAGCACATTTATGAATTAATTTACTTTTTTCAACCACTCTTATCAAATGTATATATTTTTTTCTTTCAACCTACCTTCTTTTTAAAGAGGCACCAGATGGAGGCACCTCAGTAGGTAGGATGTTGCGTAAACAACGTGCCTTGTTGCTTTCCGGATACTGCCTGATAAGGTGTAATTTTTCAGGTTTCAGACACAGTCTTATTGTTAACACAGTAAAACAAAGAAGATAAAAGCTGAACAAATGCAAACAAACCAGAACTCTATTCCCTCTCAGTTCAGTTTAAAGCGCTACCATGACAATACAAATGTCCTGTTGTTTATCATGCTAAAGTGTTAGCAACTTAGCTGCTGAGGAAAACTTGCAAAATAAAAAACATAACATTACTAAGCATTATTTAAAAAGAAAAAGAAGACGACAAGGCCAAACTCTTTCTGTGCCTCATATGGTAGGAGGCAAAGAGGAACAGATGTTCAAAAGCTTTGGTGTTGTTCCTGTTCATTGTGAGACAGCTCATGTATTTAAAGCATTTGATTTCTGAGTCATGCGGAGTCACAAGGAACAGCGTTACATTGCTGTTTGTGTTGACTAACGTTGGGTGTTCTTTGGTCACCTTCGTAATTTGAAATCTTTTATTGTGGCAGTGACACACCTCAGCTCAAAGTTTATTTGTCACATGTTCGAGTGAGGCCATAAAATGCTTTTTTCCCAAGGCTTCTAGAATGACTAGACAAAATAAATGCTGTCCTTCAATTGTTTGGGTTATTTTTTGGGCAAAGATGTGTTGAAGGAATCAAGGTTTCCATTTCAATGAAATGCTGTTTTTTGAAAGGCTGCATTTTACAGCAAAAATACAGTAAAAGCAGTAATTTTGTAACATTTTATTGCAATTTTAAAAACGTTTTTCTATTATATGAAAGCAAGACTGAATTTCCAGCATCATTACTCCAGTCTTCAGTGTCGCATGATCCTTCAGAAATCATTCTAATATGCTGATTTAGTGCTCAGGAAACATTTCCTATTAATATTTTTTACATTATCAACAATGTTGAAAATACTTGTGCTGGTTAATATTTTTGTGGAATAACACTTAAGTTTTTTCCAGAATTCTTTGATAAATGTAAAGTTCATTCCAGAATTCTTTGATAAATGTAAAGTTCAAAAGAACAAAAAACCTTGCCGACCCCAAACTTTTGAATGGTGTATATTGTGATAATAATATTAATTGACACATTTTATACAGATATGCAAGTAATATACAGATACATTATTTCAAATGGTTTAAAATAAAAAATTGAATTATAGATTATAAGTATTGACTTTTGATGTCCCTAGGCTATGTTGGTATTTGCCTTTCTGCAGTAAAAATCTGGGATGTTTTTTTAATTTTTTCTGGCCTTAGCCCTGCTCACCTTGGTGAATATATCTGCCAGATTGGGCAGCTTACCTGCGGTGTTACATTCTGTTGCTTGTATTATGCTCTGTAAGTCTTTGATTCTGCTCCTATTCCAGGCAGAAGTACAGCCTGACAGGATGCTTTAGTTTTCGATAGAGTACATGTTTATCCATCCTTAACTTCCAGAAGCAGTGATAAGATAGTCCAGTGTTCTGTTTTCTCAAGTTGAATAATTTGCAATAGTCTTTTCTTCCTTATTATAATGTTTATAATCGAGTGAAAAGGCAAAATCTTGATTGATCCTCTTGTCACTTGTTATTACAAAGACTGCTCTCACTGAAACTGGACTGCTGCTTAGTCATCATGCTTCGCATATACGGAAAGCTAGAAGATTAGTTCTGTTTGTTCTTCTCTCTTTGGCAGCCTTGTTTTATTCTTTTGCCCTTCAAGTCTGGAGTCCATAATTTTAGAGAATTTGATCAAATCTAGTTTTCAGTTTTTGAACATTCAATCACTGCACACTAAAAAAATTTTGGCCTGATATTTTCTGAAATGTATTTTTCTGATCTTCTCTCTCTTGTAGTTGGATGTAGAGGAGCAGCCACAGATTTCAGTGCATGATTTCAGATCCTCTTCTACCTCCGAGGACCTGCAGAGTGAGACAGCATCACACACACACAGTGAGACTGCATCCTCTGGATATGCATCCATGCATGGAATCGAGCACCTAAGTCCTGCTGAAGGCACACAAAACGGTATGAAAAAACACGCACACAATCACATTACTCGCGTCATGTAGAAACGCACTGCAGCTTACTGTGATTGTACTAATTAACTTTCACATACAAATATATAGAATGACAGCATATCTGTGCTGAATGTCACACATTAATATATATATATTATATGCAGCTTTTTTGTGTTGTTTTGCATTGAAAACCCACCAATAACCATGATGTACAATGTAATTGGTGTTGGTGACAATATATTTACAGTTATATGTAAATATTTTTGTGTAATACATAATTACTGAAATTGGTATCCTTGCACAAGGCAGTGATGGCACTGGCATAGGAATACTCATAATTCTGCTTTGCTGAAAATACAAAAATATGTTAGAGACAATAGCTTGCACACTGATTGTACTGTTCTGTACATTTAACTGTTTTAAAATGATTAGTTCATGTTTTTGAATGATGACATTCACTTGAAATATTAAATAAATACATTTCCAGTAAAATAATGTACTGATTAAATCTAATCTACTGGTGAAATTAGGCAAGCTGCCACAAATAATGCAGAGTGTGCTTGATTTTGTGTATAATTCTGCAATCATCAAAATGGATCCTGTTTTTATACTATATAATATACTAACTATTTTGAAATAAATCTGTCTAATCATTTACGTCCAAATAATATCTTAATGCTTCTCTGTAATTGCTGATTTGATGAAGCTGTTCACAGTGTACCTTAAAGCTGAAGTTTGTGATGTTGTAAATAAATTTGGAGATGGTTGTTATTGTTTTTTTAAACGCTAATGGAGAAAATGATTGAGGAAAAAGATGCTTCTAGAAACAAGGTAATAGGTCAGTTATTGCTATTGGTCTTTTGTTCTGAGTGGTTTGTTGTGATTGGTTTGCAGATGTGCAAGAGGAGCAGTTGGGCACGTCACCTCAGTATGATAATCTTGCCTTCGAGGGCGACGTTCACAGCCAGAGTGAAGTCAGGACCTGAGCAGCACCAACAAACACTGATACAATGCACTCATACAGATGAATGAAGGGTTTTGATTCGAGGACTTATATTGAAGCACTGCTGAGCCCTTTTTTGATTAGTTTCTTACTAAGTGCCTATAAATTCTCGCTCTCTCTCTATCTCTCTCTTTCTATCTCTCTCTTTCTCTTTGTCCCTCTTTGTCTCTGTCGGGTTTGTCGGAGGTCATGTTTTAATTGTCTGTGGTTAATTCAGGTTATGATTTCTAATTCAGGGTTTGATTCCCACTGTGGTTGTGTCAGGATTTGAGACTCACGGCCTTCCATAGCGTCATAATGTCAAAGCAGCTGTGGAGACTTACAGAGAGAGACAAGAGTGCTCCACCTGCTGTACATCAGTGGACTTAATGCATACTGTACTTTCCCCCTTTTTTCGTGGCTTATTAAAATATATTGTTCCAGTTTTTATGGAAATTTTAAAATTCAGAAATATTGTGCCTTACACACACTTATGTAAGTGTGCAAATGTATATTACTCTTTGCATAGACCTAATGGGGCTGGTTTTAAAATATCTGGATTAAGTTCTCCTGATTTTAATATTTAAATAAGAGATGAAAATATTTCTTTACTCTTTCAAATGAATAGTACTGACATTAAAATTAACATTGTAAATAAAATATTTTATGACATTTACTGTGTGTGTATTATTCAGTGTTTTTTTTTTTTAGACGCCCATTTCACAACTCAGTTCTTTTTAGTGAATCCAAAACAATTCACATAAATCAGAGCGGATCAAAGAAATCTGAATCACTTACTGAGCTGAAAATTACTTTTGTTAATGAAACGCACCAAGAACCAAGTTTTATATGATAATTTAATCCGTGTAATTCATGGCTGTTCTACTTCGTATGACAACGGTCGGTTGAAGATCACACAAATTGTGTTGTAATCAGTGGTGTTTCATAAAATGTTGGGAATATTTTATGTTTAAACTTTTTTTAATAATTCAATATACAGTTAGAGCCAATTCTTGAACTTGTTAACTCTTAAATAAAGTAGACGCCTTTTGCAAGAATTGCATTTCTTTTGAAAAAAAAAAAAAGTACGTAAAGAATCGTTTTTGGGAAAACCGGAATTATACTTTCCAATTCCCACCCCTAGTCCTGAAACACACTTCTGCTGCATGGTCGAAACTAATGAGTTCCAGGTAAGAACGCTATCGTGACAACGTCGTAAACAAATGTTGCTGTCCCTTTAAATAATTTGAAACAAAGTCATGAAACGGTTAAGCGGGGATTGTGGGAAATGTAGTCGACAGTTTTCAGGGTAGCGCTCTCCTCTGCTCAGCGGGGCAGATGTGGAAGACTACAATCCCACTGGCGCCGGTGTCGCTGTCTTTGGCTCAGTTTCTGTCGACGTGGGAAAAGCGGTCCAAGAGCAAACAACACGCAAATCTATGGGTGTATGCGCTTGAGATGATCCGAGTGTCATGCAAGAGGACGCGTATTTCTGAAAACAAATTCCAGCATGTGGCTCAAACCCGAAGAGGTGCTTCTTAAAAACGCACTGAAATTATGGGTGACGGAGAAATCCAACGATTACTTCGTGCTGCAGCGCAGACGCGGATCCGGAGAGGACAGCGGAGGATTGACAGGTATATCCATGTGCAAGCTCTAAACATGAAAGGCTGTAACGTTAATGCTTTAATAATTGTGCTAAATAAGTATCCAAGTGTGACGTCTTTTTCGGCGTTACACCTTAAATTATACACGTCAAATGATTTTCAAACTACTGATTTTGTTTTAACCAAAAGTCGTTTTGCAACAGGTCAAGGGTTAAGATATAAAAAAAATTGTTTGTTTGTTTTTGCAAGTTTCGTTAGTGGTCTGATGATGTGCTCTTTTGAGTGCTGACGTCACCACTGCGGTAAACTGACCGTGTGCGTAAAGGTACTTAAAAATGCAACATTCCTCCAGACATTATATGTTTAGAAGCTGAAGCCCAAACGGGTTTAATACGGAGAATATTTAGGTAGATCTGACTTCACCTCTCTTTTGACAGCAGTTGTTGCGTCATGCTGTGACGTCAGGATATTTAAGTTTCAGGTGGATTCAGCTTGTTTACTGTTGTTTAGTGTTTACTGAGGTTGTCTTAACAAAGTCCACCTGAAAGAAGGCCGGTGATGTAACTTGGGAATATCTTACCAAAAGGCAACAAGGTTAATGCAAGTTTTGTGTCATTTTAAGTGTCATAAAATAAATAGAATTGTTTATTTTAAAGGTGCACTCATTCATTTTTTTTTGCTAACATAATTTCTCAAAACTTAAAACCGTTTTTATGTCACATGGAAGCTCTAGTGATATCAGATTCAAATATTTACTACTTACTAAAATTACTACTAATAATTCAGATTTTTTTTTTTATTATTATTATTTTACAATTGATCCACCATTTCAAATTGACAGAGAGTATGTACAAATAAAAGAAGATGAATGCAAGCAGGGCCACAGCTATGCCTTTGGAAGTGGTGCTAAAAACTGTTTGATATTATTAACAAACTAATAAATTATTAGTAATAAAAGTCATACTGTCATGGAGTCTCCTCCAGTACAGAGGAACATATGGCCAGAATTGTTAGTGAGCTGATTATAGGTTTTACTCTAATTATTAGTGACTTTTTCCCCCTTTGGAGTTCATCACCATGGAAACATTTGCTTCATGACTAAGAGCTATAATACAGCAGCTTCTTTCTGAAGCAGTGTGTATAAGCAAGCAGTGAAGAGAGAACATATTTGCAGTGACTATTATAATAATTTGTCCCTGCTAACATCCCCGGTAGAGACATTGCAAGAAGTAAATCCATTCAAACCTCATATTATTCTATACATTTTATAAATCTCTATTTGAATATTTTTTTTTTAATGTAATTTATTCCTCTGATGGCAAAGTTGAATTTTTGCTGCAAAAAGTCAGTGCCGTTCAAACCTCATATTATGCTATATATTTTATATATCTTTATTTGAATATATTTTAAAATGTTATTTATTCCTGTGATGGCAAAGCTGAATCAGTCATCATTAGTCATTCAGTGTCACATGATCCTTCAAAAATCATTCTATAGCTATAATGATAACGATAGTTTCATTATAGCTATAAAATAGAGTATATTCATTATAACTATATAAATATAGTTTTTTTTAATTCTAAATATAAAAGATATTATTGGAATCACTTTCACAAAAACATTTTCCAGCTGATGAATGATAAAAACATTGACAACCAATGAGAATCCATCCTGCTTTAATGTGCACTTATTTTAAAGCGGCAGATGACAAAACTGCACCATGTGCTTATAATTAATACGACAATATTATTCGTGGGTGTGGATGCTAATATAATGATCATTATAGTTATCTTTTGTGTGCATGCCATGGTATGAATGGGCCTTATTATGCTGACTTGGTGCTCAAGAAACATTTCTTTTTATCATTGTTTTAAACAGCTGCTTAATATTTTTGTGGCTTGTCCGATTAATAGAAGGTTCAAAAGAACAGCGGTTATTTAAAATAGAAAAACTATTTTAGACTTGAGTTTTTAAGAAATGTAGCCATGTTTTACGCTCAGGGAGATGTTTTTATAATGTTATGTTTGTTGTTTTACGTCATTGTTTTAGGCCTGCTGGTTGGAACTTTGGACACAGTTTTTGACTCTACAGCCAAAGTTGCCCCGTTTCGCATTTTACACCAGACACCTGACTCTCAGGTGTACTGGATCATCGCCTGTGGTGAGAGAGATGCTGCACACAGTGTTAATGTGTATGTGAGGTCTCATTCAGATTTACGCCTATGAAATGTAGGCTACTCATAAATTATAGGTGCACCAATGTGTGTGTGTGTGTTGTGTGTGTTGTGTGTATTGTGTGTGTTGTGTGTATTGTGTGTGTTGTGTGTTGTGTGTTGTGTGTTGTGTGTGTGTGTGTGTGTGTGTGTGTGTGTGTGTGTGTGTGTGTGTGTGTGTAGGAGCATCTTTAGAGGAGATCTCACAACACTGGGACTGGCTGCAGCAGAACATCATCAGAACTCTCTCTGTGTTTGACTCTGGTGAAGACATCACCAGTTTTGTCCAGGGAAAGATAAGGGTGAGAGGGTTACTTGGCTCCCATTTACCTTTGAATGTTTTTTCCCCTGTTTTCGTGTTTTAGAGGTATTTTAGTCCCAGCATTTGCTCTTGTGTTGACTTTAGTGGTGGTATGTTGTGTTTGTGTAGGGTCTGATAGCAGAGGAGGGCACATCCGCAGATGACGAGGAAGATCCCGAACGCTTCCGGGAGGCAGTGCTGCGCTTTGAACGTCTGTTTGTTTTGCCTCAGAGAGAGAAGCTTGTGACATATTTCTCTTGCAGCTACTGGAGAGGACGAGTGCCAAACCAGGGCTGGATCTACCTCAGCACCAACTTCCTGTGTTTCTACTCCTATATGCTGGGAAATGAGGGTTAGAAACATGCTGGCCTGCTTACACATAATGCCACAAGCTCTATTACAATACCATTTTATGGGGGCACGATGTTAAAACATTGCGTGTATTAATGAAGTGGTTTCTAAATCTGTTGGTGCTAAAGCCCCACATATATTATGGACCTGTTTACACCTGGAATTAAGATGCATTTTGGTTGATTGGATCACAAGTGGATGATGCTAAATACAGGTTTAAACGGGGTCTAAAGCGTTTTGGGCTTGTCCACTTTCAACCACTTCCAGAGGTAGTCGAAAACGCATTCGACCAGATTGCTTTCGTAGTGAAGACCATAGACACTCATGTGGTTGAATGTGTTCGAATAGCAACAAAAGGCCGCCTACTCTCCGCCTACCGACTTAATTATGGGAAGCGAACTAGCCACAATGTCAGCTGACAGCTTTGTCAGCTGAAGACCCAAGTTTGGTTTGAAGACGAAAATCGTACCAAGCACAATGTTCTCTCACCATTCCTGATTTCTAACACACACTCACAGAGTTCGCCGTGGTCTTTCCGCTGTCAGAGCAGAAACCAAAGCTGCTGCTCTCCCTATGTTTTCCGTCGTCTCCTTTTGCGTTCATATGTAAATTGTGCAAGCTTATTTTGTCCATTAGATTGAAAGATCTAAAAAAAGCCCATACATTCACCGCCCATAGACCGTCCCCTTGAAGAAACCAGGACAGAAGTGGTTAAAAGTGGACAAAAGAGAAGGAAGAGAGGAGCACCGGGTGTAAACAGGAATTTGTCTCCCTCATCTACTTGTGATCCGATTGACCAAAACTCATCTTAATACCAGGTGTAAACATGGCTTATGATCCTTTTTCCAGGGAGCCGCTTCTTAAAATATAATGGCAGCAACGTGTTTTCACTTATGAAGACCCGTGTATTTATACGTGTGAGAAATATATAAAGCATGACATCAAGATGTTGTTTCTCAAATAATATGATTGGTTGTTATTTTCAGCATCTTGTGGCCCCCCTGAACCCCTGTATTAACATGTAACCAAATTACATTATCATACCTAAGTTTACATTGCAATGAGTACTCATTATTTAGCAACTTGGAAATGGCCATTTTTTCCACATGCAAAGAGGTTAACCAATCATAATTGAGGACATTTACATAGCAAAGTCCTAAAGGGATAGTTCACGCAAAAACGGAAATTCTGTCATCATGTACTCACCCGTATGTCGTTCCCAACCTGTATGACTTTCTTTCTCCTGAGTATTTTAAGACCAGATATGTCACGTATTACTCTACAAGCACTTCATATATTGTGGTTTCCTCCTTTTACAGTTGGCATCACTTATATTATTCATAATTTGTGCATTTCTTGCTTAGTGAAACGGGTTTATCCCTGGGATGAAGTGAGCCGCCTGGAACGTACGTCAAGCGTGATGTTGACAGAGAGCATCCGTGTGCGTGTGCGTGGAGAGGATCATTTCTTTTCGATGCTCCTGAGACTCCAGCAGACGTATCTGATCATGCAGCAGCTGGCCGACTTTGCCATTGTGCGGTTCTTCGATAAAGAAACATTTAATGCTGAACATCCACTAGCCAACCCCCTTCACATCACGCAAAGGTGCATTCATTTTATTAATCTAAATGTTTTCTTTTGTTTGTTTTTTTTGCTGAACAATGTCTGACTCTACTGTAATCTTTGCAGGGCTCTGGAAATACATGCACGGAATCAGTCATTCCGAGCTTTTTTCCGGTTGCCACATGAGGAAAACCTTTGTGAAGTGTACGAGAGTTTCCTCTGGGTTCCATTCAGCCACGTCAATGCGCTTGGAAAAATCTGTGTCTCTGAGAACTATCTGTGCTTTGCAAGCCAGGATGGTTCTCAGTGCCATCTCATAATACCTCTATGGGAGGTGCGTAAACTGCTAATTTTTCTGCAAACTGTTAAGAAATCTGTCACGGTGAAGAAAAAGTAGTATGCTTAATTGTGTTGAATCTGCACTTGTAATGTACTTCAAATCTGAAAAGTATATTTAAAAAAAAAAAAGCTGTATTTGCAGATAATATAAATTAAATAAAAGGCCACTTAACTGTACATTACAGTACCCTTAAAGGAACACGCCGACTTTTTGGGACTTAGTCACAGCGTGTACAAATAACAAGGTCACATGAGACAGCCATCTTCTAGCGAAGCACTGCTACTTGGGCGGAGTGATTAGCGCAACACTCTCTGCTCCTCACCACGTGGCTTCTCAGGTGTTGCGAGCAAATCACTCCGCAGAAGTAGCAGTGCTTCGCCTTCTGAGAATATAGTTCCCAGTATGTATACGGTTAGAAGATGGCTGTGTCTCATGTGTCTCATTTGTACATGGCTGTGACTATACAAATCACAACATAGATAGGAAAATGATGGCGTTATTTTGTCACGCCCGGAGATGAGAAGGGTATGGACTTATCTAACTCTGGGGGATACGGTGAATAAGCTAAACTCCCAAAAAGTTGGCGTGTTTCTTTAACTTTCATTTATATGTATTCATTTAGTAGATGCTTTAATTCAAATTGACTTACAAATGAGGAATACAACAAGTGATTTGTGTGTATTCATGTATTAACACTAAAAAACACTTTTATAAAGTGCACTTTGTAATAATGTCAAATTAAAAGTTTAACTTTGATTTTCTTTTAGAGAAGTACACTTATTTTGATATGTTGACTAACATAACTAAAGGACATGTAAAGTACTTGATTATAATTTATTTATGTAGTGTGTTATGATATTTTACACTTAGTTATTCTTTATATGTACTACATTACAACTTTGACATTACAAATATATATATATATATATATATATACATGACATAAGTTTCAGTGTGTTTGCTTATTTATATATAATATACAGTGTATATTGCTTATTGCGTTTATGGCATTAATGTATGCCTGCAGGTGTTTAGTGTGGAGCTGCCAGACCGCAGTAGTCGTGCCCTGACTGTGTGTCTACGTGGCAAAAGAGCTTTGCGTTTTTCTGAGGTTCGGGATTTTGAGCGACTTGCTGCCACCATCCGCAGAAAGTGTGGCACAGCAGGAAGCCCCCAGCATTGTATCAGTAATCCGGTAATTCCTCTATACTACAGCCACTAATGTAAAGAAATTATGTGTTACCTTACCATATCTTACCATGATAATACCATTATTATATTTATTCCATAGCAATTAAAAATGTCACAGGCAGTCTCAAATTAAAAATATCCCACATTTCATGGCATGATTTTGTAAAAAAAAAAAAGAAACATAAAATAACTACAAATCCCAGAGGATACTTATTGGACACTAAATTGTATGTGTGTGTCTTTCTCTCCGAGGATGAGGAGGGTGTGATGGTGGGGCAAAGTCAAGCCGTCAGCACTGAAGCTCTCATGAACGTCTTTCATCCACACGATGCGGAAAACCTTGACCCCAAAATGGTAACCTTATTGCAATATTGGTGTAACGTTAGTTAAGTAAAGAAGAATTAATGGAATCAAAGCAAGTGGTTTACACTAACATACAAAGGTTTGGGATTAGATTTTTTTATATATATATATATTTACTCAGTGAGGACACATTAAACTGATCAACAGTGACAGTAAAGACGTTTTCTATTCATTAGGGAATTCTGAAAAAATGTATCATAGATTCCACAAAAATGTTAGGCAACACATCTGTTTTTAACATTAATGATAATTGGAAATGTTTCTTGAGCAACAAATCAGCATATTAGAAAGACTTCTGACGGATCATGTGACACTGAAGATTGGAGCAATTATTCAGCTTTGGCATCACAAGACATTTTTTATTAAAATAGAAAACAGTCTATTTTATAAGTAAATGCATCCTTTATGAGCAAACTTTTGATCCCACTGTTGACAGCTGAAGGAGCGAATGAAGGAGCAGTCGTGGCAGATTCACTTTGCTGAATATGGGCGTGGCACCGGAATGTTTTGCACCAAAAAAACACGTGATCTCATTGTACGAGGAGTTCCAGAGACTCTCAG
>JARPMJ010009889.1:0-2500 GCA_033366665.1 Phoxinus dragarum
TATAAAATAATAAAAAATCTCCTGTGTCACATCTCTTCCATCTGATGAACAGAGATCTCTGTATCTATTGGGTAATAAAAACCCGCATCTCATTTATTCAAACAGCAACTGCTAATATGCTAATACACCAGATCTGATCAATAAGGGATCAAATCAATATGTGATTCCCACGACACGGCGAAAGAAGATCCGGCACGAACTCTAAGAGCTCTCTCATTGGACAGGATGGCTGTCACTTTCCCACATCACCCCGCCCCCCTCGGTAGAAGCCACGCCCCTCTGACCCAAGCAGTGTCCGAGAGGTGTAATGAAATGGTGTGTGACCTCTGACCTGTCAGCTGACCTCTGAGGGGGGAGGGCGGGCACAAAGGGGGGGATGGGAGAGAGAAGAGAAGAGAAGAGAAAGCATTGTCACTCACACTAGTAGTGTTGGGACAAACACACTACATCCCTCAACACACTCACTCTGCTCAGCTTTTTCTTTTACTTTGACGTTATATTTTAATATATTATTTGAATGTATTTAACTCTATTATTTAATGTAGACTAAATATAGTTGTCAAACTATATATATTAGGCTATATCTAATTATTAGATCAGTAATGTACATGCCACACCATAACACGTTTTTTAAAAAGTTTACAGCGATATTGCGCCCCCTGTTGGTGGAAAGCAACAGTGACGCGTCGCGTTGACCTGCGCGGTTACTGCCGCCCAGTGGAGGTTTGGAGAACTACAGGGCAAGCGCATTTACAATCATTATCTTAATAATTAAGAACCTGTTTTAAGTGATATTTATGTTTAAAAATATATTTGAATCAGTACAATAAATAAATAAATAAGTCAAATAATTGTTTTATTTAATACTAATTATTATTATTTATCTATAATATCTACCAAAGATGATGGGTCTGGTTCCTTTTTTTCCCTTAAACATCTTTAGGATTTTTCCCCATGCCACATTTACCTTTCTCCGCTCACTCAGGGCGTTTCCTGCTAAAGTTGCCTTGAAACAATTATGATAATTATATATTATGGCCACCATATTGGTATTAGCCGATATATGTTTTTAATTTTCAATGTTATCGATATTTTAAAGCCGATAAATGTTGTAAAAACGACAACTCAAAATTGTTCACCTTACTAAGATTTTTGCGTTCACTGACAATAAAATTGCTGGTTGGAACTTGAACTCTGTTGTAAGCCACTTGAACTCACTTTCAGACGTTTCTGAGTAAAAGTTCATCTTACTTTATATATTGAGCTGATTTTATTTTGAAGTTGTAGTTGACACCCAGTTATGAGGTCAACTTATTTGCTTTGGCAATAAGATTACTTGTTTACAGTGGAATTGTGAAGCTGTTTGTACCAAAGTCGTTCACATAAACATGCATAAATTAACTGGTTTACTGTCAGTAGATGATTTAATGTGTGTGTGTGTGGGGGGGGGGGGGGGGGGGGGAGGGGGGGGGGAAATTTAAACTCAAATTAGTAACATTTTACAGACTTGAAAGTACCAGTAACTTGAATTAAAAAAAACTTAGTTGTCAGAACTTGAAAAACTTAGCTGACGCAACTTAATTATAGTTCTTCAAAACTTAAAAAATTAAGTTGATATCTTAAACTCAAAAATTTTGTGCAGTCGGTTGCCTTGAAAATTTGAATTGAACTAACTTTTTTCTTTTTTTACAATGAATTGCTGGAAATATGATTGGAATCACTTCAAAAAAGAAAAATACAGTTATGTACAACATGCAACTTTGTCATATAGGCAACATAAAATGATAATTAGAACATCATAATTGTGTGCTTGGGGCGTGTATTTTAATAATGAGACTTTTGTTTATTGTAATCAGGCTCTCAAAAATGACATAAAAATTTGGATTTAGATTAATCGGCCGATATATATCGGTTATCGGCTTTCAAATATAAAGAACTATTTGTTATCGGTATTGACCAAAATTTTATATCGGTATGTATTATGACAAGTGCTTTACAAACACTAGTATTGTAAATAAAGACTTCACGAACCTCAATGAAGACATCACATGGAAAGAGTAATTTTCATTTTATTAATTGTCCAAAAATATGCAGCCATAAAGATCGGCGTGACAATTAAAACAAGCACATTTTACATTGAAATGAAAGATACTGTTGCTCATAAATCTTTGATAGAAAACCCTTCCTGAAAGTCCCTCATCATCAGTGCCGAAACCGCTGTAGAAATGCAGTGGACGTTCATAAACTAGCGGCTAACTACACAACAGCGCAGACCATACGAGTGTGTACCGCTGCTCTTCGGCACGCTCAATCACATACTTTATATTACAAATGAAGGCAAAGATATTTAACAGTCCGATACGTTTCTTGTGAGACAAAACGTGCTTACTTTAAGCAATATTTATGCTGTAAACATTTAGTAAATGATATAAAGCGTCACAAAATCACATGACTGAGGTGATGTATGTACAGTAAGACTGGAAACCTTTGTTTAGAAAAG
>JARPMJ010009889.1:5000-22114 GCA_033366665.1 Phoxinus dragarum
ATCTAGACAAACCATCGGCCATTTTATAACAAAATAACATTTATATACTTTTTAAGCACTAATGCTCGTCTTGCACTAGCTCTGTGATGCGCCACACATTACGTCATCACGTTGAAAGGTCACACGTGGAAATACGTAAGTGGAATTTGTTTTAAAGGTAAAAGTTTATGACCTACGTCAGGATACCGGGTGACCTTTCCAACGTGATGACGTAATGCGTGAAGTCGTGGATGTGCAAGACGAACATTTGTGGATAAAAAGTATATAAATATTTATTGTTTTATAAAATGAGTGATGGTTTGTCTAGATGAGACTCTTATTCCTCGGCTGGGATCGTGTCGAGACTTTGAAGCGGCACTGAAACTCACATCTGGACCTTCGACCCGTTGGACCGTTGAAGTCCATTATATGGAGAAACATCCTGGACTGTTTTCCTCAAAAAAAGTTAGTTTCTTTTCAACTGAAGAAAAAAAAGACATGAACACCTTGGATGACATTGGGGTGAGTATATTATCAGGAAATGTTTAATTCTGAAGTGATCTACTCGAGAGCATCGTGAGATGGGGGCGGGGCTTACCGTAGAGCTCAGCAAAGCCGTTCATTGGTAGGCGGGACGTGCCCGTCACAAACTGCAGCAAACGGATCCGCTTTTCTGCATCCATCAACAGCACCGCCTGAAATCCCATAAACAGCGAGCCGCTGCGTTACAACTGACCAATACATTGTTTACATTACATTCTTCATTCTGATTATTAGTAATAGTATACGTGACCCTGGATCACAAACCCAGTCTGGAGTCGCACGGGTATATCTGTGGCAATAGCCAACTATACAGTGTATGGGTCAAAATGATTGATTTTTCTTTTATGCCAAAAATCATGAGGATATTAAGATCATGTTCCATGAAGAAATTTAGTAAATTTCCTACCCGTAAATATATAAAACATGTATTTTTGTGAGTGAATGCAGCACAATCGTGAACATAAATGCACAACTTTAAAGGAGATTTTCTCAATGTTTAGATTTTTTTTGCTCCTCAGATTCCAGATTTTCAATAGTTGTATATCGGCCAAATATTGTCCTATCCTAACAAACCACACATCAATGGAAAGCTTATTTATTCAGTTTTCAGATGATACATAAATCTCAATGTAAAAAAATTTACCCATGTGACTGGTTTTGTGGTCCAGGGTCAAATATGTAAAAGTGATTTTACCATGCTCAAGGGAGATTTAGGTACTTGCTATGCGCAAGAACAACCATTAGTTATGGTAAAAATCATTATAATATACATACTCCAGTGGCTCACTGATTTACATGTAGGGCTGTTCGATTATGGTAAACGTCAACATGATTATTACTGATCAATACTGAGATTACGATTATTTCACTTTTTTTTTTTTTACGTCTTTTTGAAAGTAATTTCCTTTGAATATAATTAAACTGTAAAACATAAATAATATAATAATAATAATAATAAATAATTGCAAAAATCAAATAAAATTAAAACAATTTAAAAATGTAAATAAGACAAATAAAATAAAAGTACATATCATTTATATATAGACATTTAAATAAATAATATACAAATAAATAATTTGATTTAATTGTTTAGCCATTTTAATTTTAATTTTTTATTATTATTGTTTATTTGTTTTTGAGTTTAATTTAATTTGAAGGAAATTACTTTTATATATGTGGCACAATAATCATATTTATCTCTATTATCTTGTTTTTAAAATCATACAAAGTCAGAATCGTAATGGAAATTAAAACTTGATTAATCGCCTAGCCTATTTAGCCCCATTTTGTGTTTTTAACTGCTAGAGGCCCATAAGTTACACAGTGTACCTTCAAGTTCAACACTGAAAAGATGCAAAACAAAAATTTATATGATTTGATTTTAATGCAAAAAAAAAAAAACATGCCAGAAATCAAATCTGACCTTCCAGAACCAGACGATGGCGGGGTGATTTGGGTTGTAGCCATTTTTATATTTCGTGTTTTCTCTCCAGTCGTTGACGTCCACGTCTCCTAAGCCACACATCAACAGCTGAGGAACACAGACGGGTCAGTCAGGGCTGTGAGAGCTCATAAATATATAAAGTTTCTAGAGCACATCGTCTCACCTCCAGCTCGTTTTCATCAAATATCTTGATCAGGTCCAGAGGGATCAGCTCGTAGAAACCCTGAGGATAAAACGTCAAGACATAAATCAGTGTAAGTCTCGGTGGGCGGGATTGGCCTGAACTGACCGAACGGGCGTCTGTACCTCCTTGAAGGCCGTCATCTGTCTCTGGATCCGATCTACAAATCTCCACTGCATCACCAGACTGGAAATAAACAGAGGAGAGAGAATTATATCCCAAAATGTGCTAGCAAACACCACGAACTCAAAATAATCCCATCGCATTGATGACACTGATGAGCAGGAGATAAAGATTTCTAGTATGTGAACTAGAGTGACCACACCGCGTTTTCACCGCTTGTCCCACACGTCGCATATTGAGAAAATGTCTGTAATGATCATATTAAGAAAACGATCATGTGTTCTTTTGCCTTTTTAAGAAAGCATTTTATTTATTCTTTTTGCGGCGTAGTTTTTCAATCCCTTAGTTATACATGTATATGTAACAGCGCTTCATCAGAAGTACATATAGAGAGCCTAAGCCCCGCCCCTCCGCTTCCGGCTCATGGGACCTTATTTCGGAAAAAATATGTATGCTAGTCAATGGCGAGAGACAACTTATCTCTTTTTTTCGTCCAAACTGTGCCCTGAATTACACATATGATGTTTGTCAATTTAAAAGATAATTATGAAAGTCAAGAAAGTCGCAGTTTGTCATAAAACAGAAGAGTAACGTTTAGTTTTATGTGAAAGTCTCGCACTATACGTCACCGTTGCTCGTGTGTGTGCAGTCTGGTACAACACACTCAGGCGTGACGGTGTAACGTGATTATAACGTAAGACTATAGAAAACATGACAGACGTTAGCTTCAGTAATTGAGAGAAAAGGTATGACGTCACATGTGCGCCTTTTGGGTTTGTAGTCTTTGTAATGACGTATTGTGAGTGAGCAAGTGTGTGTGTGTGTGTGTGTGTGTGTGTGTGTGTGTGTGTGTGTGTGTGTGTGTGTGTGTGTGTATGTATGTATGTGTGCGAGTGAATGTGTGTGTGCGAGACGGCACGCGATGTCTGGTCGGAAAGCAACGTGTAGTCTGACTTGTCCACGACACAACAAGATTTTACTAGTCAGAAAAAATTGCGTAATCTGACACAGTGACTATCGTAACAGACAAAAAAATCTTGTATTCTGAACCAGGCATTATGAAAACCCCAAATTAAAAATTTGAATATTGTGAAAAGGTTTCATAAGCTGTCAGCCATAATCATCACAGTGATAACAAATAAAGGCTTGAAATATCTCACTTTGCATGTAATGAGTCTATATAATATATTAGTTTCACCTTTTAAAGTTGAATTACTGAAATAAATGAACTTTTGCACCATATTCTGATTTTTCGAGTTTTACCGGTATAATCGTCCCACATTTGGTTTGTTTGATGGTGGTGGTCACCCTGATGTCCACAAGTGTCAAATGTGTTGAGGTTTGTATGTGCCACTAGAGGGCGGTAAAACATACTGAATATACTCCTTTTTGTTGGTGTCATTGACGACAATATCAGCACCTCCTGGCTTCAGATCTCGCTGGTGCGTCTGCGGAAGAGATCAGACATTTAAAATCAAATCTTATTTACATTTGTATAGTTTCAGAAGTCTTGGGATATAAAGCACTTGGACTGCTCTCGGTGTTCACGGCAGAATGGAGTAGATTACCTGTCCAAAAAGCTCCTCGTCGATGGCGAACCGGAGGTCCAGGTCTGTGGGGTCGTTCTCCAAAATCCATCGCAGGGAATTAAAGTACTCGTTGTCCTAAAGTCAAATATGACCCAAAAACAACAGGTTGACAAGTGTTTGAAGACAGGGCATGAATGACTTAACCAAAGTTCAATGGGACATTAATCACATCATTAGTGGTAACCGCACTCTCACGAGTTAAAGTATAACTTTTACGACTCACTAATAATAACCCAGAGGCACTGACGTTAATTAGAAATAAAGACTAGTGAATGTATTTGAAATACATTTATTTTATGCAAAGTACACTACAAATACATTTACATATTTATGTGCTTAATATAAATACCCTGCAATTGAAATTTTGGTATGCTAAACTGATATACTTAGTCTACAATTAATTCAGTACCTAATGTACTTTAGTTTCCTGGAAATAGTGTTGAGGTTCAACTAAAGATATACTTAAGCTTGACTGCTAAAGTGGAACTATTGCAAATATACTTTAGAAACACTTTAAATATCTTGCATTAAAAGACTGATATTATACAGAGATCATTACTAATAGTGATATTAGAGCACATTTTAGACTTAATATTAAGAAAGGTACATTGTGCAATAAAGAAGTACTCCAAATAAAGTTGAATTATAATATTTATTTCAGTAAGTCTCAGTAAATACCGTATGTTAATAGATTTGTGGTATACTTAATATGAAATAAATGCATTTTAAACTAGGTTTTTTTTCACTAGGGTGTACACATAAAAAGATGTATTTATTGTGTGGACTTCCTTGAATACAATATAAATATAATTAAATACAATGCAAATAAATATAATTTAACTGATAAAAAAAAAATATATATATAAATATATAATTTATATATATTTAAATGAATAATATAAAAATACTAATAAATACAAATAAATTAGATAAAAATAAATAAGAGCAACTATGTTGTTGTAGTGCACTTCTCTTCTACTATTATGTATAGTACATATTACACATTATGTATAAATAATACATTACATTATACATTCAATTCAACAAGTATCCAATTAAAATGTCAATCTGAGCACATTGCATTGTGGGATACAGTATCTAACATACTGTACAATAAAATATATGGTAGATTGGAATGATAATTTGCTATAGCCATTGTTCTCTCTAAAAAAGAACAAAAGTGATGTTCAGAATTGATGTCACTCACCACTGACTCCATATCCTGTAACGTGATTGGCTTCTGCAGCATCATCTTGTAGAAGGGCCGGATGAAGAATGCTAAGAGCAACATGAGGTAAACGATGACAGATTTTTGATTCAGTCTGCATGCATACAGTGTGTCGGGAGCCACAGTAAAATACTGTGAATTTGAGTTGTGGGTATTTATATTGGTCTTGACAGGTTACTCACCATCCAAAAGCTTCCCGTGATAAACAGCCATTCCAGCCACCCGGCCGATGAACTTAAAATACGACAGGTGGTCCTCGTTGCACAGACCTGAGTTGGGGTTGATCTGCAGGGTGTAGTTATCCCTGCAACATTCACACGGCACATCTTTAAAGTCCATCTTTGAAATGGTTTTTCCATGCACAAATGTTCTTAGCAAGCACAACACGCGAGATTATTATTTGATATATAATAATTTGATAAAATAATTATTAAAGGGGTCATGACATGAGAAACCAAATTTGCCTTGATCTTTTGGTATATAAGAGGTATTTGTACCATTAAAACGTCCTGCAAGTTTCATAGCTTAAGACGTCCTCCCCATTATAAACGAATCATTTATTTAATCAAGCTCTAAATACAGCTCGTTCTGGATCCATGGTAAGAAGTGACGTCACGGTACGAAGTGACGTACCAGCGTTTGCATATGACCGCCTCCAGCAGAAGACAACTACGCTTAAAGCGCAAGACAACTACGCTCATTTCGTATCATTGTCGCGCCCGCGCGCCGCGCGCCTCACAAGTGAACGCGGACAGTGTACAGGGAAATGACGATGCCGCAGATGTGCTGTTCCTGGCTGTGGACAAACAACATCTTTGAAAACGCTGCGAAAGATCCAGTCGTCAGGGAAAAATGGATGCACTTTATTTTTTTGCGGACGTCCCAGTCACGGCAGTGTTAGTTTAAGCGTTTGTTCTATACATTTTAAGGATGACTGTTTTGAGCTTTGCCAGAAAACTGTTGCTCAAAGATAAGTCCGTGCTGACTATTCTGGCCTCAACATCGACGACGCAAACTGTAAGTAATGTATTTAAAACTTTAAACTACTTTTTAAATACGCTGAAAGATCCAGTCGTCAGGGAAAAATGGATGCACTTTATTTTTTTGCGGACGTCCCAGTCACGGCAGTGTTCTATACATTTAAGGATGACTGTTTTGAGGAAAAAATCCCAATATGATGCTTGGCTTTGCCAGAAAACTGTTGCTCAAAGATAAGTCCGTGCCGAGTCTGGGCTCAATAACGACGACGCAAACTTACTTTTTACCACTGGCTAATATAAACACATTTGTATAAGAGAATCTTGAAAATATGTCGCCTTTCTAGTAAGTTAGGCCTACTACATGTGATAGAAAATTAAAAATGTTGCCTTTATCAATGCTGCATCTTCAAAGATGGCCTGTGCATGCATTTTTGTCCGTGGTACACCCTATCATTTCATTGGAATTAGTTAAATAATGTTAAACTGTTAGCAAATGAAGCTATAGGATAATTATGCAACAATAATCCGTTTTCAAGTGTCTCGGGTTAATTTTTTTTTATTAATTCAAAATAGTTTCACTTTCCATGTGGACACGGGCTGATCCAGTCTTCGTTGTTGTGGTGATGGTTCATTTTCCTCTGATTCCTCATCTGATTCCGGCTCAAACATAATAAGATTTTATCATTGCAAGAGCCATCGCTTCGCATGCATCACCCGCTACTAAACAGTTGCGCCGAATCCGCAAATGTTCTGGCTGGGGGCGTTAATAATTGATGCATAGGCACTGACGTTAGCCAATCATAACAGTGGGCGTTAACACTGAACTCTTAAAGGGGAAACACCCCCAAAACAGACTGTTTGAATCAGAGGATGAGAAACAGGGTGGGAAAAGGTCATAAATCACTACATTTTAAAAGTTTTTTGTAAAAAAAACTATAGTAATACTATAATTGCACCTAAGGGAACATAATAATAAAATAAAAAAAACCATGTCATGACCCCTTTAATATTATTTAATTATTTGATAAAATAATTATTAATATTATTTAATTATTTATTAAATTCATATTGAATATATATATATATATATATATATATTAAATTCATATTATATATATATATATATTCAATAAATAATTAAATAATAATTAATTATTCAATAAATCAATTATATTCAATAAATAAAAATAATAATATAAACCATTTTTTTATATTATATTATAAAATATATTATAAAATTATATAAAATAAAATTAATGAAACGAGAATTTTTTTTATATATATGTTAATGTTAAATATTTTATAATTTAAAAAAGAATTGTACATATCAGTTTCTGATTCCTAGAAAAGTTCAAAACTGTGGTGACTGTGATGACGCATTTCCACAGTTATTATTAACATTGTAAATCTAGCAAATTGATGAACATTTATAACGTTCTCTTACCTTAGCATTAAATACAGAAAACTGAGTGTTTCTAATACAACGGCTGAGGGAGTGACTGCAAATTTAACATCTTTCTTTCTTTCTTTCTGCTAACCACTGTAATCAATCTCTTACGATTGTTCCTCTTTTTTTGGAAGTTGTGGAAACACTATTGTGGATTTTATTTTTGCTATTAGGGCAAATGGGAACGCAAAAATTATACAAGTTTACCCAACTGTGACGACATAATCTGAGAATCCTGGAAATGTGAAAAGGGTGCATGTAAAGGGCCAGTTAAGCTCCATCACTCACGTGGCAGAATACTCAAACAGCCCATAATACGGGTTGAACATTTCCTTGGAGATCAGGAAGAACCATTCCCGGGCCACGCCCCCATAGTCGAGGCCCTTCTCGCCCTCGAACTCCACCCAGAGACGGGCCTTCAGCAGGTCCGAGCGCTTGACGGCCAGGATGCGCCGGTACGAGTCCTCCAGGAGAGCGTTACGCCTCACATTCAGCTCGAAGCGGTTCGGGATGTCTGCCTGGAGACCGAAGAAAAGATTGATTATGATTTTATTACACTTTATTTATCCTTTTTTTTTTGGTTTTTACTGGATCAAACATGTAAGGTGATGACAAAAAGATTTTTCCAGCCCACACAGCATTAGATGCATTAGCATGTAGCGATACACAGCAAAAAATGCTTTTCTTAGTATTTTTGTCTTTTTTCAAGTCCAAATATCTAAAAATTCTTACATCAAGATGCAATTACTAGATGAGTAAAATGACATAAGATTATGTCCTATTTTCCGGGGGATTTAATCCAAATGAAGTAAGTTGATGCTTAAAAAAAGCAAAATTATCTGTCAATGGGGTAAGAAAAATAATCTTAATCCAAACAGAAACAAGATTATTTTTCTTACCCCATTGGCTGATAATTTAGCTTGTTTTAAAGCAAAATCTCACTTATTTTTTATTTATTTCCCCAGAAAACAAGACTTAATATCTTATGTCATTTTACTCATCTAGTAAATGGATCTTGATTTAAGAAATGTTTGATAATTGGACTGGAAACAAGACAAAAATACTGAGTAAGAAAAGTCTTTTTTTGCAGTGATACCCTCATGTCACGATTCGATACACATCACGACACTGAACTCAGCTGTTCATTGTTTGTCCATGTTAGTTCACAGTGCATTAACTAATGATAACAAATACAACTTCTACAAATACTACAATTTTAATCATGTATTAGTAAATGTTGAAATTAATATCTAAGATTAATAAATGTTTAAGAAATATTGTTGATTTGTAACTAAGGTAGTTAACTAATGAACCTTATTGTAAAGTGTTACCGATTCTTTAGATTTTAAAACTACATTAATTGTGATAACGGTTGCGACTATAAACCCCAGATATAGTTGGTCTAGATCAGGGATGCTCAACTTCAGTCCTGGAGGGCCACTGTCCAGCAGAGTTTAGCTCCAACCCTAATTAAACACACCTGAACAAGCTAATCAATGGTTTCAGGATTACTAGAAAAGAGCTTTTGTCAGGGTTGAAGCTAAACTCTGTAGGACAGTGGCCCTCCAGGACCGAAGTTGAGCATCCCTGGTCTAGATATTGAGATCTGAATGGGACAGAAAAAGATGAATGTGAAGGACAGTGACGTACCGGTTTCTTCAGTTTCTTGCGGAAGTATTCATACTTCTGTTTATAGTCTCTGGAGTAAGGCACGGCCTGAAATAAAACAGAACACAATAATCCATCAGCTCTTATCGGCTGTTCCTGATCCGACAGAGATCGTTCAACTCAACCCGGACAAATATAACTTCCCCTCATGACACACACAAACCCCTAACAGGAAGAAATGTACAGGGTTTCAGGCTCAGAATACTTTTAGAAACAAGATATGGCAAAGATCACTGCAGCCCGTCTCAATGTGATCCATTAATGGCCTAAAGATCCATTTCTATTGGCTCGGTCTCCAATGCCTGACTGTACATGAACATTAACAGAAACAGAAAACCACTTACCGGACCAGTGATGGCTGAATTCTGCAGTCTTGGATCTTCCCACTGCGTGACTTTTGTGTCTAAGAAAAAAGAAAAAAAACATAAAATGAAAATGTGCATAAAGAAAATAAAACAAAAAAGAGAGTATAAATAAAAATATAAATTGAATAATAAAATGTATCAATTTGAAAAACATTAAAATAAAATGTAAATACATAAGCAAATAATAAAATGATACATATGAGTATATTATAGTATGGTATATAGAAAAGTTTTAAACTAAAAAACTAAATATAAAGGAGTTTTAAAAATATTGTAAAATTTTTTATTAATATATACTATAAATTGTATAAATAAATATATATATATATATATATATATATATATATATATATATATATATATATATACTGTATATATATATATATATATATATATAACATTTGTAAATATTAAATTATTTAAAATAAAATGTAAATAAATAAATATTGAATGCTAAAATTAAAAATTTGAATATATAATAGTACAGTATATTTAATTTATTTAATTAAATAAAAAATATGTTTAAAAACATAATACAAAAGTGTTTTAAAAATATTGTACACAATTTAAAAAAGTAAAAAAATTGCACATAAAAAAAAATCAGTTCCCGATTCCAAGAAAAAGTTCAACATTGTGTTTTTTTCGGATTGGTGTGGTTATGAATGTGCCACTTACTGTGATCGATGTAGAAGATTCTGCCGTCACTATGTACTCGCTCCTCCCAGCCAGGCTATAAGAGACACACACAAACACACACACCTTTTTAACATCTGTCCTGAACACCATCTCAATAAAATCATATTATTGTTATGACATCAGCGATGACATCGTCCATCGTACCGGCAGTGGGCCGAGGTCAGTGGGGTCAACGGAGACTCTCCTCCTCATTTGCATGGGAACCTTCAGCCGGGGGTCGTCCTGTGACGGAACAGGAAACAGGATGGCAAACACAGGAAGTACATTTCAGCATGAACAATGGTATGGAACAATGAACAAGTATTATATACATATGGTAATGCCACGTAATATAATGTAAAAAAAATAAAAGTACTTCTGTTTGTGCCTGCCGTACCCATGAGGTGGTCTTAGTGTTGTGGTCTATGAAAAAGGCCCGTCCGTTTGGAGCGCTGCGAACCTCCCAGCCGGTCGGCATCAGACCCACGGGCTCCGGTGTGTGTGTGTGTGTGTGCTGCGGGGACACTTCCGGGGAGAGCAGGGGCGGAGCGTAGCCTGTGGGATTCTGGGAGAGAGACATGGCCCCGCCCGTCACCTCAGAGGGAGGCTGTATGAGCTGAAATACAGAGGTCAAAGTTCAGGAAACAAATATAGAAATATATATAAACACAATTCTTCGAGATTAGACAGAAATCACAAAGCGAATTGATTTGGTACTTTTATGCGTGGCAACCATCTTCCCAAACGTGTGATGAGATGCACTTGCTGTTAAACTGGCTGCTGTCAACAAAACAGAAACTTTAAGGCCTCCGCGCATTTTTCTGCCTTGATGGTTTAAAATTTACAAATTAAGATATTAAGTCGGTCATAATTAGTTCTGAAAAAAATATTATTATTTTTATTATTATTTCTTTCTTATTTTAATTAACAAAAAATATTTAGTAATAATAACAACAACAACAACAATAACAAAACATAAAATTAAATAAAAATTGGTTTAAAAAAAAATAAGTGGTACAATTTTTTTTATTAAATACACATTTTAGACAGCCATAATTTGTTCTGTAAAATATAGTTCTTATTATTATTATTATTATTATATTAATTTTCTTAAATACTTTTACATTTTACAGTGAAAAATTACAAGAGTGGTTTCTTATTTTGTTTTATATTTTTCTTCAGTATTAATACAAATAATTATTATTATTAATTATAAATATTTTACATTTTATTGTTGATTTGATAGTTATTACTAAATTAGTGTTTAGTTTCATAGTATTAATATTTATAATAATAATAACAATAATAATAATAACTACAAAGATATTATTTTTGTACAGTCATATATAATCACAATTTTTTTGGTCCAAATTGTGCAGCCATACACACAAGCAAAGCAAACCTGTAGCTTAAAAATATATATATATATATAAAAAAAATTTTTTCATTCAGAATGAAACGTAAGTAACGTTATTTCCCACAAAATTGTGCATCCCTAACCCAGATATATATTTATTTATTTTTATCGATGTAAACCAATAACTGTAAAGCGTCTTTGAGTGTCTAGAAAAGCGCTATAAAAATTAAATGTATTACTATACTGTTGATAGAGCTTTCTCTACAGCGAGAACCAGTCGACCCGGAAGGAGACGCACCTGAATGAGCGGCCGCGTCCAGGTCGTGGTTCTGCTGTTGTGATTGACGTAATAAAGTCTCCCTTTACTGTCCTGCTTTTCCTCCCATCCCGGAGGCAGGCCGGAAGAGGTGGGTAATAGCTAAAGGGAAGAACAGAAAAGGATAAAAGTGAGTAAAAAAAAGGAAAAATGTAGAGAAGGGGTGAAATGAGGAAAGCAAAAAATGGAAACAATCCATTACAGATCGGCTGTTAGTTTCATAAATAGCATCAGTTAGCAGTTTTCCTCTCAAACACACTGTCCTCTGGGAGCAGATGAGGGATGTATTGCGAGGTTCAGGGCATGCTGGGAAATCTGGGGCATCTAAGATTACACATCATGTGCTGGGAGACTGAGCAAAACACTCTGCTGAAACTAGAGCACACCAAGAGAGTTGGGTCTGGGCGCGGACGGATATATACAGCGGTGGACAAAGTTATTAGGACACTTGGCATATTTAAGACGTTTTAATTTTCCAAGAGGACAATGACCCTAAACATTCTTCTGACTATTGCCGGAACTACCGAGTTGGAAAATAAACTTGACAGATGTACAGTGAAATGTACAGTGAATATGGTGCAAAAGTTCATTTATTTCAGTAATTCAACTTAAAATGTGAAACTATTATATTATATAGACTCATTACATGCAAAGTGAGATATTTAAAGTTTTTATTTGTTATAATTATGATGATTATGGCTTACATCTTATGAAAACCTTTTCACAATATTATAATTTTGAATTTGGGGTTTCATAAGCTGTAAGCCATAATCATAATTATAACAAATAAAAACTTTAAATATCTCACTTTGCATGTAATGAGTCTATATAATATATTAGTTTCATCTTTTAAGTTGAATTACTGAAATAAATGAACTTTTGCACCATATTCAAACTTTTCACCTGTACAAGTACAGTTTCACCTGTACTTTCAAAGGAAGGAATGGGATAACATTAGTGTTGAAGTTCTCAGGAAATATATTGACACTTTGCCGGAGAGATGTTCTGCTGTAAGTGCTGCAAAAGGTGAACATTAGGGGTGGGAATCTTTTACCATCTCACGATTCGATTCGATTCCGATTCTTGAGGCCACGATTCGATTCAAAATCGATTTTCGATTCAAAAAGATTTTCGATTCAAAACGATTCGATTCGATTATCATGTAGAACACAACCGGTGAAGACAAAAAAACATCTATATTTCTCAGTCAGACACAGTAACTTAAAGAATAACAAGTTATGAAAATAAAGTGCTTCTTTCAAAATGAATAATAGTCCTACCCCTAAGCTACTGGCGATGAAGCAGCGATAGACCGAGTTTTTTTTTTTTTTTTTTTTTTTTGCCCTCTCGGAGTTGGCATGAGTTTCGTGAAGCACTGCAGTGTGCGTTGGTCTGCAGCTGGCGGCTGACTGTACGTTCACACCGCCGCCGACTTGAGCTGCAAAAAAGCTATAGCCGCCCTGTCAAGAACGCTTGTCAAAAAGTACGGGGAATCTTGTTGACGCTTTGGCCGCTCTGACGTAGCAGCATTCACAATGAAATGTAAACAGAAAAAACAAGCAATGCATTCGGCAGTTTAGGATATCGCACAAGATTTGTCAACACAGAAAACATTTCATCACTGGAGAGTTTTTTTCCCGACACCATCGTATTAATTGATTTTGATTAATATGCGAGGGAGAGAGAGAGAGCAGACAGCGCTCGGGTGAGTGCGCGCGCGCGGCCGGCTCTCTCTCTCTGCTCGTTCTTGTGCCCTGTCAAGCGCGCCGTGATAAACTGACAGGACTTAAAACGCATGCAAATGGTTGGAACGAAAGATCTCCCTCTCATCCATTTGCTTCCTTTTTGTTTTAGTGTTTGCCGCTCACGTCCCATATAGGCTAGTTACAAAAATGGAGGCGAACAGCCAGCTGATTTTATTTATTTATTAAATCGATTCTTGGGCATTTCAGATCGATTCTGAATCGTTGCAAATGAGAATCTAGATTCTTCTGTGAATCGATTTTTTTGGCACACCCCTAGTGAACATACTAAATATTAAAGTTAAAAGTGGATAAAAACAGTATGACTCACTTATCATCTGATATTTGTTGTGCTCAGAGCAACCAATCTGCATGTTTCATGAACATTATGAAATTAAATCATGTTTTGGAGGCAAAATAATTTCAATATTTTCAGATCTGTCAGGTGTCCTAATAATTTTGTCCAGCACTGTGTGAATGTTTGAGTGCTCTCACCACGGGGTGAACCGGATGCTCTTCCCCCGAGACGGTCTGTGCGCTTCCTCTGCGGCTGCCGTGACCCTGTGGCTGAGGAAAAACACTAAATATGAGATGACACTACACACTCTGGTATGTTAAACATTGTTTATATAAATGCTGTTTACACTGTTACAAATACACTGGGTTTAAATATAACAATGAGCACATTTACATGCGATTATAATGTGATTTTGGCAATGTTGCGATCAAACTTTACCTCATGTACTTCGATCAAACTAATGCGATTAATCTAGTAACCATAACAGCTTTAAAGTTTTACTGTGCACATCACTATTAATCTAAACTTACATGTCAGAGGTAACGCTAAAGTATCAATATAGTCAATGCTGAACTCACTTGGAGCATCATATGAATCATTAAGGAATCGTTTCAGCAGAATATTCCTGATATAACACCACATTTTAAGATTTTTTTAATGTTTTTGAAAGAAGTCTCTTCTGCTCACCAAGGCTGCATTTATTTGATTAAAAATACAAATTAAAAATACAGTAAAAATGATAATATTGTGGAAAATTATTCTAATTTGAAATAGTTTTCTATGTAAATTTACGTTAAAATGTAATTTATTCCTGTGATCAAAGCTGAATTTTCAGCATTATTACTCCAGTCTTCAGTGTCACATGATCCTTCAGAAATCAGTGTAATATGATGATCTGATGCTCAAGACACATTTATGATTATTATCAACGTTGAAAACAGTTGTGCTGCTTAATATTTTTTGTTTTCGCGATTCTTTGATATACAGAACATTCAAAATAATGTTTTAAATACAATTATTTGAAAGAATTATTGAAATACAAAAAGAAAGACTCATAAGAATTATTTGAAATACAAACTTTTTGTAATATAATAAATGTCTTTACTGTTAATTTTCATAAATTTAAATCAACGGACTACTTGCACTGAGTCTTGTGACGCACTTCCGTTTTTAAATAGTACAACTTGTTTATTTCCGGTTATGTATATTCTCAATGTGCTTTAGTCACCTAGCTGACTAAACGCAACCTAAAATTATTGTCCGCAAGAAGATTTAAAAATCTGGAAATTTTCAGAGACAGATATTCAATTGATGATTACTGTGTAAAGAATTTTCTCAACACAACATGAAGTTTTAATCCAACCCAAGAATTTAATTTAAGGTTGCACACTGAGTCTGAAATTTTCCCATGTTAAAAAACAAATACGACCTCACGTTATGTCAATCACGTTTACACACTACCTCCAAAACTTTTTTATCTGTCATAAAAAAATTCGGATCGGGTTCGATTTTCTGAGTTTTTCGCATTCGTAGCGACGATTTTGAGAGTGTTTCGACAATTCAGAGCCACCGAATGAACGAAAAAACGCATATGAAAATGTCAAACTTTATTACTCTCCCTTTACCTCTGTACAGATAAAACGTTGTCAAAATAATTCTAGTTCACATGGCTACGCGGAAGTGACAAAAAATTCTGTATTATAATTTTTTTAAGGCGAGACAAGTAATTTGTTGAGGTCAATTTGTAAAGAAAGACTACACGCCTGTGCACATATATATTCAAAACGTGGATACCTATAGACTAAACACGTAATACGCATGTGCACGCCGTCAGCGTTCTCACAGGTTCGCGTTTTTGAAGTTCGCGCAGAGATAACTTTTTATTAATTTTTATTTTTCAAGGCTTGTACCTTGAAACCTATTTCAAGGTTTGCGTTCTCGAGCCCCAAACACTGTTGTTGTGCGAGTGAGCGGGTCGGAGCAAGTTAAGGGGTCTTCTGTTAGAACGGTGTTGTGTTAGCGGCCTCTAAGTTAATAACTAATGATCTTTGCAATGGAAATAAATCAATCAAATCTAACTTTAGCTGGACAATAACTTTATTCTAGAGCTGCTGTAAAGCCAAAACAATCTCTGTTGTTAAAAGCGCTGTATAAATGAAGGTGATTTGACTAGACTCTTATTTGTGACGTGCGAGTGTGTGTGTGTGTGTGTGTGTGTGTGTGTGTGTGTGTGTGTGTGTGTGTGTGTGTGTGTGTGGACTGACCGTGAGGGACGTGCGTCTGTCGTTTCCTGGCTGCAGTCGACTGAACTCCTCACAGAATCCCGTGAACTCCATCGGGGAGTGAGGGGGCGGCGGCGAGCGCTCGCTGAGGCTGTATAACGTGGACTCATCTGCCGCTATGATCTCCCAGCTCTACAAAACACACACACAGATGTGAATGTGTGTCGTTTATCCATGTGTTTTCGGAAGAAATCACAGAAGTGTGTGTGTGTGAGTACCTCAGGTGACTCTCTGCGCTCGTGGTTCTCGTCATGTTCAGATATTTGTCTGCGTGTGAGGAACGCCCGCTGGGACTCGTTGTGTGTATCCTGTCTCTGTTCATTGTCTCTTTGAGTGTCCCTGTAAATCAGGACAAAACACACACTTCAGTGCTCAAAATGACCCAGAAAGACTCAAATAAAGCAGGTGAGGGTGACGCCGCTGACCAGCCGAGAGCAGAGGAAGGAAATAAGAGGCCAGTCTAAGCGCGCACACACACACACACACACACACACACACACACACACACACACACACACACACACACACACACACACACACACACCACACACACACACACACACACACGGTCAAATTGATGTTTATATCCTGATTATGAATGTAGAATGTATATTTGATGCACTAATAAATAAAAATTAACTAAATAAAATAAAACTAAATATAAAAAACTAAACAAACAAAATATAAAATAAAGTAAAATGCAAAATGCATATTTAGTGTAATGAATCAATCTGATTAAAAGTAATAAAAATAAACAAAATATAAAATAAAACAAATACTGACCTTTTTGAATTTAAAATCTTATCTGCCTTTTGTTTCTCAGTCAAAAGGCAAGATGTATATTTGATGTACTAATATATATATATAAAATAAAAATAAAAATAAAAAAAAATATAT